>VBSM01001483.1:1121198-1132362 GCA_008086735.1 Cheirogaleus medius | reverse complement strand
ACAAGAACAGAAGCATCGATATCTGGAATAGATCTGAGATACCAGAGATAAAACAAACAAATTTTTAAAACTCACTAACTTCCATAAGTACAGGAAGCACAGAGCATATTTAGCCCAGTTATAAAGGAGAAGTGGCATACCCCTTAACACCTGTTTGAGGTGATTTGTGTGATGCTGAGGTGGGCCCTCTGCTCAAAGATATCTTCCTCAGGTCCCTATGGGGGTGAGCAATATGTCTCAGATTCAAAACTAGGTTTATTTCACTAGCGGCCTGAGTTTGCTCAACTGACTAGTTTGCTATGTTTCCTTTTGTATTAACCACATCTTCCTCTTCATTCCATCCAATCAAGCATCTCTTATTTACCAAGTCATCAGTCTCATCACCTCTCTAGTCAACTATCTGGGGGTAACTATGTGGATAAGTATTTGAGTAGATCTGAGAATAATATATGCATGCATCCCTGAGTAAATTCAGTTTTATGTCTGTACATATCATTATGGGGACATATGAGTATACTTGCCTGCAGAAACCTGTGTGAATGGCTCATTCCATGTACTAAGGTCTATCTTTATTTGTGTTAGGGTTGGAGAAAGAACTGGAAGAGACTAAACTGGCCGTGTGTGTGTGTGTGTGTGTGTGTGTGCATACGTACATGAACACACAAATACACATGTACTATGCCTAGTTCTAAAACGGTGTGGTAATGGCTACAGGAATCTTTGCCCTCTTCTGTTCCCTGACTAAATAAACCATTTACTATTATTTATTTTCCTTTCTTTGCTTCCAGCTAATGCTGGCTCTTCCCTGGCAATGAAGTGAGCAGAAAACATCAATATGGGGACAATTTTTAAGTCAATGAAATGATGGTTCACTAATCACTCTTGGACCAGGGGACATCCCATGTGTCAGAGATGGATAAATTAGCATATTAGAGAAATACAGATAAAAACTTTCTGGGAAGGATTTGAACTTTCCTCCAGTAAGTGAAATTGACCACATATAGAGTGAAACTAGCCATCCATAAACTGAAAGTCATGATCTCTTCCCTGGCTTAGTGAAACAGTAGTATGTCAGTGGCAAGTATATTAGAATTCTAAATTTCTTAGTTTTAGTAAAATAGGTCAGGTCTTTTTAGCTGTGATATATGATTTTGATCTTGATAGCTTCCAATCTTTAATATTGAGTGACAGGAAAAGCAAATGAACCATTCAATAGCAGAAAGAAGAGTCTCTCAGAAGCAAAGAAAAAGTAGGGAAGGAGAGATGAACTCAAAAAGACATCATTAGCAAATGCCAAAGAATGAATCATCTCTGTGAGGGTCTATAGTTTTCATTAGGCTAGACGACTAGGTATTCAGTAACCCAAGATTTAGTTTTATGGTCCTTTGGAATCATGTTTCTAGATACATAGGCCCTTTATATATTATTATTTATCCTCACAATAGACAGCTTCATTTCCATTTACAGATGGGGAAGCAAAGCTCAGAGAATATAAGTGACTTACCCAAGGTCACCTAGCTAGTAAGTGACTAAAACTCATGGTTGCCTGGCCCTTTTTTATTCCTTACACCATGCTGCCTCCTTGTCTTATATATTCTTAATAAACAAACACAAAAACTAAAAACAACCTTCTCCTTGGCTCCTGCTTTCTCTGTTCTAACATTGCTAGACCTCTTGATAGAAGACTCTAAAAGTTTACTCTTGCTACACTGATTTCATTACTACCTCATTTCTGCTTAACCTCCTAACATTTTCTGCTTTCCAAGTATCTGTATCATTCCTTTGGCACTTAGCATATGCTACATTAAAATATTAATTGTATTATATCAATATCCTAGATCTACAGTAATCATTAGTTCTGGCAATGCCCATGTTTTAGATCTCTCTGTAGCCTGTAGACATCTCGTGATTAGAGTTCTCAATAAAGCACTAACGTCCAGGAATTGACAAAGCAACAATGAAGAGTGTTGGGGCAATGATCATGTTAGTTTCAGGTTTGGGAACAAACTTGATGTTAGTTTCCATTTTAAAAGTAATATAACCTGGGCTTTCACACAGTTCTTCCTTGACCACCTAGACACAAACTTATTTCATGGGTTATCTTTTGTTTGGAAATCATGAAAAAGCTGGAATCAATTCTCATCAATCATGAACAATGTGACAGAGGCTACAGAGAACATGCCTGCATACATATACGTCAGAAAGACTAACATTCACCATCCCAAAGGTCTAAAGAGAAAACCATGAGCTATCTATACACACATTATGCATTCTTACTGCCCCAAAATGTTTGGTTGAAGAGAATAATTTAATTGCAGTCCTTCTTCCCAGCCATTTTACCTTCCCCTGACCCGCCTTGCCCCACAATGTGTCTCTGAGGTTAAGGTTTAGCTACTCACCATCGCCTTTGGGGTCGCTTAGAGCAGTGGGAGGAATGACTGATGAGCGATGACTTCCGAAGCAACATTCCTTGGAAAACCGTCTCCTACAGTCATCATGCACCTGAAACGACAAGAGCAGAGCAGAGGAAAAAAAAGGGGGGGGGACGAAAAGGATAACATTGATCAGTCTTGTGTTTCAATCCCAAGATTTAGATCCTTAGTATTTAAATCCCCCTTTTTGAGATTTGGTGCCATACACATACCCCTAACTCACCTGAACACCCTCACTCCACCCTGAGCCTGCATTGTCCCTGAGTGTAGCTTCAGAACTCTGGTCCTTTCAAAGGTGACTTTCAAAAGATACCTATCTATAGGCACTGAGAAATCACCAGTCCAGAGGCACAGTCTTAGTGGCCTACAGAATATGTAATTTACTTGCATTCTGTACATAATGGCGATCATAAGAGGGTTAATCCTGATAATCTTCAATTACACTTTAACCCTTACAACAACCGTGTGGTAGAGAAGACATTATTGGGTTCATTTTAGAAATGAGGATACCAAAGCTCAGAGAGGTAAAGGATGTTGCCCAAGGTCAAAGAGCTGGGAAGTGACACAGCTGAGATTCTGCTACCTTTCCCACAAGTGGCCATTCTTCCCATATTTCTGACATCTTCAAGCACCACTTCCTGGACAATTACACAGTTTCTAGAGGCCATGAACCTGGCCTGGTTATTCAAAAGCAATTGAAAGTGAGCCAGAGGACAAACAATCTTCTAAGAAGAAGCTTATACTTCAGTTTCTTCTTGTCTAGGAAACTCAGTTAAGAGAAGCATCCAGAAGCCTAGAAAGTCTAGATCAGGGTCTCTTAATCTCGACATTATTCATATTTTGGGCCAGATAGTTCTTTGTCACGGGAGGCTGTTCTATGCAATGTAAGAAGTTTAGCAGAATCCCAGGCCTAATATTCAATAGATTCCAGTAGCACTGTCCCCCTCCCCTGAGATGTAACAATAAAAAATGTCTCCAGGCATTGCCAAATATCTTCTGGGAGTGAGGGTGGGGGCAAAATTACACCCAGTTGAAGACCACTTGTTTAGAGTCATGGTAGTGCTGTAGCTAAGAGCATGGTCTTCGCAGAATTGTGTATGAATCAAGACTCTTTTTCTGACTAGCTGCATGATCTTGGGAAAAATCACCTTACTTTTCTGAACCTTACTTTCCTTATCTGTAAAATGGAGATAATGAGGCCTGATTTAGGACTTTTGTAAGGATTGAATGAGATGTGTATAAAGCACTCAAAATATAGTAGCAATAATAATGTGTTAATATTATTAACGACTATGAATTAACAAAGATTACAAATTCCTAGGAGATAGTGAATGAGGAAGGGAGAAGGTTTCTTAAAGGTAGACTCAGAACTTATTTTTAAATTGCCCATACTGCCATTAAAGAGTTCACCTTTTCCCATTTGCTAGTAGGCCTTGCTAATTAAGAACCATTCAAGATAGGAGTCGTAAATCTTTCTCCCAAAGCCTCAATAGCCAGATCTGCAAAGGCAGGACACTGAGCTCTATACTACAGAATCTTATAAGAGATTGAGGTTATGGTTTTTTAAAAAAAGTAAAAAAAAATACAAGAGATCGGGATTATGGATTTTTAAAATATATATATATATATATATACTACGGAATCTATATAATCTATTTTGGGATAAGGGTTTCTGAGATTTCTATCTACACATATGCACAGTCAAGCTCCAATCCACCCCTTCCCCAGAAGTTAAGTTCTTTATGTATCAAGGAGACGGGAAGAGTCTTACCGTGGAATTACACCACAGACAGCGGAAGTCTTGAAGTCTCTGATAACTGCCACAGCTCTCATGACATACTGCACACTGAGAGCTGACAGGCATGTTTCCTTCTACCCATTGATGGGGCATAGTCTGCTGGAGGGTAAAAAGAGAGAAGAGGTAGAAGTTAGAGATATAAGGAGAGGAAGGGCCAGCTAGAATAATTGGACTACCCCATGGAGGACATTAGGTAAAAACCCCAAGTTCTTCATGGTCCTGCCCTCCCTGCTCCAAAGCTAGTGACCAATGACAAGTGGAAGTTGGGGGTTTTCATTCTTCCAGATTGGTTAGATTGTAAGCCTGGGGAAGAGGCCTACTTTGCATGTCTGGAGACAGGAAGAAGTCTTTCTGCCCCTGTTTGTCCTGCCTGAAAGGGAGATGGGAGAGGGTGACTGTGGGAGGGTAGGGCTGGTACTTACTACTTCATCTGCAGGCAGAAGGAGGTCATCAGTGATAGACAATGTATTCCACTTGCAGTCTTTGCTTGCTCTCAAAGCACATAGTCTGTGAGATTTCACTTTGCACACTGTGAGAAGAAGAAGAAAAAGATGGATGTGAATCTGGTGATAATGATTCTAATTCCTTTCCCTAAGTTTCTCTGAAAGTTAGAACCCAGATGCATTCTAAATAAATAGTTCTGATCCACATCCAAAGACCTATTTTCAGTATGATCAAGTTCCTTTTTATTCCTATCGGCAAAACTTTCTAGTATCTGACTGGAATGAAAATTGATGGTAAGAATGAGGTGATTTCTGTATTTTCAACCCTTGTGACCATATGGTCCCAACCCTCTATTTTTATTCACAAGAATTCTCCCTCATGATAGTTTCCTCCCTTCTGCTTTCCTCAATCAGCCTTAACCTCATGCCAGAGTCAGTGACCTAGTGTGAGTCAATGATACTAAAGCAAAATGAGTTCCTTCACCCCTATCTGAACACTCATGAGCTCCACTTCTAAAAGAATCAGAAATGTACCTTCACAGATGATAGAATCTCTAGATAAGGCAGGAATGCTCTCTCGACAAACATTGCAGTGCTGTGTCCGGTGGCTGTAGCTGTAGTACCAATAGTGCATTCCAACAAGGAAAGGGTTGTTTTCTGCTGCAGGTATCTAAAATAAATCAGAGAAGAGACAATGGAGGGTTAATCACAGAGACAGATTGGGGAAGGCCAGAAAATCTGCTGCTAAGGCTAAAATGGCCTGCTATATAGGTGTCAGAGTGTGTGAAGGAGAAGACTGAAAGTTGGAGCCAATACCTGGGATTTTTGGTTTTGCTTTTTTCTTTTTTTTCCAGTGGTTTTAGAAAGGGAAAAGAATATAGGGGCAGATCCTAGAAAAGAAGCTGAAGACAGAACAATGGTCTTTATACTGCTTGGCCAACCACTCTATTGGTTTAATCCAAGCAAAATTTGTTCTGTTAGCCTTGGCCCTGGTTCTCTTTAAGTAATAAGCAAAAGGAGGTGGTGAGTTGGACATTCAGTGATATCAAAATGCTGTGGCCAGGGAAAGAATGGGGGAAGCAGGGCTCTGACTCTGGGATAAGGAATCTTGTCAGACTTTAACTACTTCCTGGAGATGTGCACTTCCCTTCCTGGCTGCCAGGTGAGCAGAGCATTGCTTTATCTGGACAATAGTTTTATCTCATGGGCTTCTTGCTCAAGTATTCTTTTCTGAATACCACACTCTGACTGCCTATAGCAGTTTTCTGGTTAATAAATTTATTCGATAATTCATTAAACAAGTATTTACTGAGTAACTACTATGTGCTTGGAATTTTTCAAGGCATTTGAGATATAGTGATGAACAAGACAAAGTCCTTGACCTTATGGATTAGCATTCTGCTTGGTGTTCTCTTTAATGGTATTGAACTTGACCTTTTTTGTTAACATGTCTGTGAATGCTGCATTTGTATATCACAGCCTAACTTTCATCACTATAGGGAAGGCACAAGGTATACCAGCAACAGTTTGGGGACTGAAAGGAGAAACCCAAGTTTGTTCTAGGTGTGCCTTCCACAGGTCCCTTCCACATTTTCTCTAATTCCTGTAAATGTCTGATTTTAGCCTTTTCTGCTTTCCTCTGGAATTTAGACATAGGTATAAACACAGCTTTTTATTCTTGACATTATAATGGGTTGGCTGTGTAAAGGCACGACAAGACTTTTAAAAAGCACTATATTTTCTCCCTGACATCAACCGATAGTGGTCCATTAGAGAGCTATTGAGGGCTCTAGCACATTAAGTGTTTAACCTTGATCAATTTATAGAAATTAGCCATTTAAGACACAGCCTGCACACAGCACTCTCTGATCCCTCCTTCCCCTTTCTGACATGCTGGTTATGTGCTAAGCTACTGGTGAATTTACCTGGAAGCTTCTAGAAGGAAAAGCTACTTTGATGAGCTAAAAGCTCATGTGTTCTGGGATTGCTTTGTAATTGCGATGTTTATTGTACATTGAGATGCTGGAAAGCTCTAGGAAGATCAGAATAGAAGATGGAGAGTTCTGAGGAAGTGACATAGCCCTGGCTTTGGCACTCTGAGCTCCCAGCACCTTTCTACTCCCCAAGCCAGTAGATTGTAATTCAACAAGCTTCTTCCTTTCTTCCTCTCAGTCTCCTTCTCTCCTCCAATAATTACTAAGAGCCTACTATGTGCCATATACCATGTTAGACACTGAAGCTACAGAGATAAATAAGCTACAGTTGTTTCCTTCAAGGAGCTCATAGTCTACTGGAGGAGACAAATTATGAAACTGATCATTCCAGTACAGAATGACAAGTGAGCTCTTCGAGCATGTGCAAGGTTCTATATGACTAAGTGGAAGAAATGCAGAATTCTGCTGGGTAAAATATTGAATTTCATGGCCCAATTGCCTATAGAACATAAAGGAATATATAAAATGGACATTGCTTAGGTTCAGCAGTTGAGGAGATGGAATTTATATTTCTTGTGTGCATCCTATTCTATAAGGGAACCTTGATGCATCCAACCCTGGATGAGTATGTGTGGTGAGTTGAATTGTGACCCCTATCTAATATGTTCAAATCTTAACCCCTAGTACATATGAATATGACCTTATTTGGAAATACAGTCTTTACGGATGTAATCAAGTTAAGATGAGATCATACTGGATTAGAGTGGGTCCTAATCCAGTGACAGGCGACCTTATAAGAAGAGGGAAATTTGTACACACACAGAAAGAGGATAACAGCTTGTGAAGAAACAGAGAACATGGACATAGGGGAGAATACCGTGTAACAATGAGGGCAGAGATTGGATTGATACATCTGCAAGCCAAGGAATGCCAAGATTTGCCTGAAATCACCAGAAGCTAGGAAGAGACAAAGAGGGATCCTTCCCTAGAGCCTTCAGAGAGAGAGAATGGCCCTGAAGACACTTGATTTGGGACTTCTAGACTCCAGAATTATGAGACAATAAGTTGCTATTGTTTTAATCCACCCAGCTTGTGGTTATTTGTTATGTCAGTACTAGGAAACTAATACAGATTTTGGTAGGGAAGTGATGTGCTTCTGTAACAGATACCTAAAAATATGGAAGTGGCTTTGGAATTGTGTAATGGGTAAAAACTAGAAGAATTTTGAGGCACAAGATAGAAAAAGCCTAGATTGCCTTAAACAGAATGTTGCTAAAAATACGAACTTTAAAGGTACTTCTGGTGAGTCTCAGGTAGAAATGAGGAACATATTATTGGAAATTGGAGAAAGGTGATAGTTTTTATAAAGTGACAGAGGAGTTGGCTGAATTTTTTCTACTATTGGATGGAAAGTAGAACATGTAAGCAATGAACTTGAATAGTTAGTTGAGGAGATTTCCAAGGAAAGTATAGAAGGTGTGGCTTGGTTTCTCCTTGCTGTTTATAGTAAAATGTGAAAGAAAAGAAATACATTGAGGAAAGAACTTGTGTTAGTCTTCTCAGGCTGCCATAACAAAATATCATAGACTGGATGGCTTAACTAATAGAAATATATTTTCTCACAGTTAAGAGCTAGTACATCCAACATCAAGGTGTCAACCAATTCAGTTCCTGGCGAGGGCTCCCTTTCTGGCTTGTAGATGGATACTTTCTCAATGTATGCTCACATGACCTTTCCTAGGTGTGTGCATCTTTTCCTCTTTTCCTCTTCTTATAAGGCCACTAATCTTATTGGAATAGGTCCCCACCCTTACGACCTCATTTAACTTCAATTACTTCTTAAAAGCCATGTCTTCAAATATAGTGACGTTGGGAGTTAGGACTTCAACATATGAATTTGAATGAAGGGCACAAAATTCAGTCCATAGCAGAACTATTAAGCAAAAAGTGACCAGAATTTGAAGATTTGGAAAATTCTTAGCCTATCCATATTCCAAAACCCAAGAAAGTGTGCTCTGGAGAGAATGCCAAGGGTATGGCTGGACAAACTTTTGCTGGAGAGATTAGGTGTGGGACACATGGATCCAATTAACTTTTTCAGTAGAACACTATCAGCTTGGATGGAAGAGTACAGACATAAGACAAAACGAAGGAAGGTTTTCAGACTTGTGAAATTCTACAGACATGAAATGGACTGATAAATCCACTCAGCTGTGAACATGTATTATCCTTTGAAAATGGAAGAATGGCTTCCAAGGGTGGCTCAGAGGCCAGAGTGCTGCTGTTGCCTCCACAGACCCAAAGAGTGCCAGCAGAGTCACTGCCTCCTTGATTCCAGAGGGTGGCATTGCTTCCTTGGTTTTAGAAGGTGGGGCTACCTCTTTGGTTATTGAGGAGAGCTGCCATTCTAGTGGGCTGAGAGTGTAGGGCCAGAGAACAGAACCTCAAGCCACAGAGAATTATTTTCAGGCCTGGAAAATCTAATGGAATTTTCCCTGCTGGGTTGCCAACTTTCTTTAAACCAGTAATCTTTTTATTCTTTCCATTTTCTCCCTTTCAGAATGTCAATGTCTATCCTATGCCTGTCCCTACATTGTATATTGGGCACAGATAACTTCCTAGGTTCATAAGTCCACAGATGGAGAGGAATTTTGCCCCAGGATGGACCATACACACAATCTAACTCATATCTAATTTAGATTATTTAGAAAATGATATTTTGAACTTAAGAGTTAATGCTAGAATGGGCTAAGCCTTTGGGGAATGTTGAGATGGGGGTGAATGTATTTTGTATGTGAGAAGGACATAAATCTGGGGGGACTAGAATTGGAATTTCTGGTGGAATGTTGTGGGGTTGAATTGTGTCCCCCATAAAATAGGTTCAAATCCTAACATCTAGTATCTGTGAATGTGATCTTATTTGGAATTGAGATCTTTGAAGATATAATCAATTTAAGATTAGGTCATATTGGATTAGGATGGGCCTCAATCTAATGACTGGTATTCTTATAAAAAGAGGGAAATTTGAACACAGATACACACAGAGAAGAGAACACCATGTGAAGATACAGAGTGCAAAGACACAGGGGAGAAGACTATGCGACGATAGAGGCAGAGATTGTGTCTGCAAGCTAAGGAACACCAAGAATTATCAACAACCCAACCAGGTGCTGTGGCTCACGCCTGTAATCCTAGCACTCTGGCAGGTCAAGGCAGGAGGATCGTTTGAGCTCAGGAGTTCAAGACCAGCCTGAGCAAGAGCAAGACCCCATCTCTACTAAAAATAGAAAGAAATTAGCTGGACAACTAAAAATATATAGAAAAAAAATTAGCCAGGCATGGTGGCCCATGCCTGTAGTCCTAGCTACTTGGGAGGCTGAGGCAGAAGGACCACTTGAGCTCAGGAGTTTGAGGTTGCTGTGAGCTAGGCTGATGCCATGGCACTCTAGCCTGGGCAACAGAGTGAGACTCCGTCTCAAAAAAAAAAAAGAATTACCAACAACCATCAGAAGCTAGGAGGAGGCAAAGAAGGATCCTCCCTTAAAGACTTCAGAGAGATCGTGGCCCTGCTGACACCTTGATTTCAGACTTCTAGCCTCCAGAACTGTGAGAGAATAAATTTCTGTTGTTTTAAGTAGCAAAGTTTGTGGTGATTTATTATAGCAGCTCTAGGAAACTGCTATGGTATGTCATTATAGGTCTTTTTACTTGTTGACACAGATTAAAAATTCATTTTGGTATTTTTCTTTTTAAAAAATTTATCTATCCTGTCATTTCCTGAAAATAAAATCCACTTTGAAGACAGATCCGAAACTGTGGCATGTACACAACCACTGATCTCTAAATGCTAAGGAAGGCAGGTTTGCTTAAAGCTTTCAGTGTGTGGTTGTTGGGTTTTTGTGTTTGATTTTTATCCTCTCTACAATACTTAAGTGAATATATTCATGTAGAATCCATTGCTCCAATAAGATTCCTCATGTGCAATGTGTATCTGAATGTGTATCAGCCCCTGATATCATATGTTGAAATCCTAACCTTCAATATGATGGTATTAGGAGGTGGGGCCTTTAGGAAGTGATTAGGTCATAAGGGTGGAGTTCCTCATGAATAGGATTAGTGCCTTTACAAAAGAGACCCCAGAGACCTTTATCACTCCCTTTGCCACCATATGAGAACATGAGAAGATAGCTGTCTATGAACCAGGAAGTGGGTCATCACCAGACATTGAGTCTGCCAGTGCCCTGATCTTGGACTCCTCAGCCTCTCAAAGTTTGAGAAATAAATATTTGCTGTTTAAGCCACCCAGTCTGTGTTATTTTGTTATAGCAGCCCAAACTGACTAAGACAGGAATTGATACCGAGAAGTGTGGGTACTGCTGTAACAAATACATAAAAATGTGGAAACAACTTTGGAACTGGGTAATGAGTGAGTAGAGGCTGGAAGAGTGGTGAGGTATGTGCTTTAAAAAGGCCTAGATTGGTATTTCTATTTCTAGCTGTTTAAGGTATCTCCAAATTCTTTCCACAAAGGTTGCACTAATTTGCAGTCCCACCAGC
>VBSM01001483.1:1102592-1116674 GCA_008086735.1 Cheirogaleus medius | reverse complement strand
AAAAAAAAGAATAAAAAAGGAAGAAAGAAAAGAAAAGACCCAATAAAAAAATGGGCAGAGGATCTGAACAGATATTTCTCAAAAGATGACATACAAATGGCCAATAGGTACATGAAAAAATTCTCAGCATCACTAATCATTAGGAAAATGCAAATTAAAACCGCAATGAGATATCACTTCACACCTGTTAGAATGGCTTTTGACCAAAAAAGATTAAAGATAAGTGTTAGAGAGGATATGAAAAAAAAGGAACTCTTATGCATTGTTGGTAGGAATGTAAATTAGTATAGCCATTATGGAAAACATTATGGAGGCTCCTCAAACAACCTAAAAATAGAACTACCATAGGATCCAGTAATTACACTTCTGGGTATATATCCAAAGGAACTGAAATCGGTATGTCGGAGGGATATTTACACTCCCGTGTTCATTGTGGCATTACTCACAATAGCCAAATATGGAAAAAGCCTAAGTGTCCATCAATGGATGAATGAATAAAGAAAATGTGGTGTATATACAGAATGGAATACTATTCACCCATAAAGAAGGGTGGAATCCTGTCATTTGTGAAAACATGGGTGAATCTGGAGGACATTATGCTAAGTGAAATAAGCCAGGCACAGAAAGACACATACTATATGATCTCACTTAAAGGTGGAACCTAATAAAGTCAAACTCACAGAAGTAGAATAGAATGGTGGTGTGAGCAGGGGAAGGAGGGAATGGGGAGATGATCAAAGGGTACTAAGTATCAGATAGACAGGAGGAATATATTTTGAGTTCTATTGTACAGCAGGGTGACCACAGTCAAAAATACTGAATTATACACAGTATTTCAAAATAACTAAGAGTAAATTTTAAATGTTTCACCACAAAAAATAACGGAAATGTGAAGTGATTCATATACTAATCGTGCCACCTTGTATACATATATCAAAAAATCATTTTATTCCATAAATATATACAATTATGACTTTTTTTTTTGAGACAGAGTCTCGCTATGTTGCCCGGGCTAGAGTGCCATTGTGTCAGCCTAGCTCACAGCAACCTCCAACTCCTGGGCTCAAGCGATCCTTCTGCCTCAGCCTCCCAAGTAGCTGGGACTACAGGCATGCGCCACCATGCCCGGCTAATTTTTTCTATATATTTTTAGTTGTCCAGCTAATTTCTTTCTATCTTTTTTCTAGTAGAGACAGGATCTTGCTCTTGCTCAGGCTGGTCTCGAGCTCCTGAGCTCAAACGATCCACCTGCCTCGGCCTCCCAGAGTGCTAGGATTATAGGCGTGAGCCACTGTGCCTGGCCTATACAATTATGATTTTTCAATCAAAGTTAATATGAACACTTTTTAAAATTAAAAATAAATAAAAATAGCTTATTAATCATTTTCATTTTGATTATAATTTAAATGATAATATTGTGGACATATTTGTTTAATAAAATCTATTATTAGAATTTAAAAAAATGAGAGAGAAATGAATTGAAGATGGAATTATTAAGCAAAAAAAATTTCTAGAATTTAAAGATTTGGAAAATTTTCAGTCTCTCCACATTACAAAAAATGAGAATGTGCTTGGAAGGGTGTGGCAGACCTATCATTTGATAAGGAGATTAATGTGAATGTGAACTACCAATTTAATCAACCGTCTCAACAAAAGCCAGGGATAGAGATAGGATTATAATAGCAGAAATATGCCATCTGGGACTAAAGGAAACCAAGCAAATGGGACAAAATAAATGAAGACTTTAGGACTTCTTGGACTAGATCATAGAATTATTCGGCTGTGAACTTCTTTAAGAACAGGAAAGAATGGCCCTGAAATTGATTCAGAGATCATCAGGGCTGCCACTCTGCCACAGGCCTGGAGGGGGGCAGGGCTGCCTCCACCTCAGTTTCAAAGGGTGGGACCAATGCCTAGCAGCGGTGTGGGCATGGAGTAGCCTGGCAGAGCCCTGGGGCCATGACCTGTCCTGCCCCAACAGAGAACCGTGGAAGGATGGGGCCACTGAAGAGAACCACAACATTGGCAGGGCTCCACAGATCTGTGGGGGTAGCATTGACACCCCAGTAGGTCCGGAGGGTAAGCCCTTTGCCCCAGTGGGCTTGGAAGGAGGGACTGCTACCCACACTGGTCTGGAAAGCAGAGTATGGAGCCAAAGAGGATTACAGATACTCCTCGACTTATGATGGGGTTACATCCTGATCAACCCACTGTAAATTGAAAATGTCATAAATTGAAAATAGACATTTCGTAGACATGACGGGTTGTGAAAACATAAAATACAATATCCAAAAAATGCTGGCAACACAGTACACTGGAGAGTGTGGGTTGTTTCCCCTTGTGATTGAGTGGCTGACTGGGAGCTGCGGCTCACTGCCACCGCCCAGCATTGAAAGAGAGTATCCTACCACATATCACTAGCCTTGGAAAAGCTGAAAATTTGAGGTACAGTTTCTACTGAAAGCATATTGCTTTTGCACCACTATAAAGTTAAAAAATTGTGAGTCTATCTTCTTGAGACTTAAGATCTCAAGGAGCTTGCCTTGCTAGGTTTTGGACTTCTTGGGACCCGTCACCCCCTCCTTCTTTCCTATTTCTCCCTTTTGGAATGAGAATGTTTATCCTACACTTATCTCACCATTCTATTTTGGAAGCACATAACTTGCTTGACTTCAGAGGTTCACAGCTGGAAATTTTGCCTCAAGATGTGTCACCTCTATCTGATTTAAATTATATTTAAATGACACTTTGGACTTTAGAATTTGTGCTGGAATGAGTTAAGACTTTTGGGGTTGTTTGGATGGAATGGATGTATTTTGCATGTGAGAAGGACATGCATTTTGGGGGGCCATAGGACGATTGCAATGGGCTGAATGTGTGCCCCCCCCCAATTCATATATGTTCATAGTCTAACCCGCACTATGATGGTTAAGGGAAGTGGTGGAGCCCTCATGAATGGGATTGGTGCCCTTATAAAAGGAACCCTGGATAGCTCTCTGGCTCCCTTTTCTACCATATGAGTACACAATGAAAAAATAGCTGTCCATGAATTAGGAAGCAGACCCTGACCAGACACTGAATCTGCCAGCATGTTGATCTTGGACTCCCTAGCTTCCAGAAGTGTGAGAAATAAATGTTTGTTGTTTAAGCCACCCAGTCTATGGTATTTTAATTATAGCAGCCTGTACTAAGACATCACTGTTCTATGGCAGCTAAGGGTATTTTCTCCTTATCCTGAATCCTTTTCAACATAATCTAGAACTCAGATATGTATATTAATTATTTATCTATTAGTTAAATGAAATCTTGTTAGTCTAGGTGTTTTGTAAGCTCTAAAGCACTTTCCAAATGTGTGGATTTAAAATTGTCTGCACAGTGCATAAAAGTCTCAGGTGAAACATAAGCATAAAATCTACAGATGTAATTCCTTAAAGGAATCTTGTTTGAGATGATGAAAGGTTGAGTTTAGATTTTAAAAAAGTCAGTGGTTTATGCTGTAACATGAACTCAACTGCTCAATTCTATCAAGGTTTGGGTAACTACAGAAGAATGTTAGGGCCCCTCAGACTGGCCATTGGTAGGGTGATTTGATTGTCAAAATCAGAACAATTTCAATAGTGAAAGGGGAGCCATTAATAATTATACTGGGACAAGCATAAAATGGATTTAGCTTGGACAAACCACTAGCCACAGAGACACAATGCATGAGCTAGAGTCATTTATTTGTTGATCTGTACAATTCAGTTGTCTAGCTCAGTATTCCTCCCCTACAATCACAAAGGTCAGGGATTAGAGGAAAGAAGGAAGACAATTAATTAGGCAGAACTGAAGATGTACTTCCAAGAACATACATTAAGAGTTAGAGCAGTTACGATTTTAATTCTGCCAGAATGAGCTATATGATTTTAGGCAAGACAACTGAACCTCTCTGAGGGTTTTTTCTCAACTGCTTTAATGAAATCTTGGAATCATAAGCTTTTCAAGTTGAAAGGAATGTTGGAGTTCATCTACTTTGCCTAGTTGAAAAATTAATTTACCACATATTGACAAGCAGTTGTACAAATAGTTTGTTTGTAATATTTCCAATGACAGGGAGCTTTCTACCTCAAGAGACAGTGAATGTCATTCCTGCAGCTTACAGTGAATGTTAAAAAGTTTTTTTCTTCTAGACCAAAGTTTAAGAAAAAACTTAAGGTGTAGAGCTTTAGGAACATTGACTGGACTCTTACAAGAAACTCACTTCCCCAAATTTGGAAGAGTTCAAATAAAGGCTACATGACTTACGATCTCCAGATGCTCTAGAATCTAGAATCTGGAGTGTAGATGACTTTTAAGATCCATTTCTGTTCCCATAGTCAGTGATTCCATGACAATTCATTAGAAAGAGCTAACCTTTTAATCTAGTCTTCCAAGCAGCTCCTTATTTTTAATTTTCTCCTTTATATTCTTTCTTTAAATTTCCCCAGGCTCAAACTTTTCATCTACCTGTTACTTCTCTCTCCTCTTTGCCTATTTCTTATATTTTGGTTCTTGCCTGATCTCAACTCAGTATCTAATATTTGTCCTCCCTTTCTATCCTCATTCTGTGGCTTAATTTTGTGTTGCTTGATTTAATCTATAGCTTCCTCTCTGAATTTCTGGCCTCTAAGTTTTCCCTTGTCTAGTCCAACTTGTATTTCTAAAGTATTCCACTGATCAATTCTCTTCTCTTGCTGATCTATCCTTAAACTGAATTAACTTTGATCATATTGCAAATCTTCCCCACTCTTTATCTTAGCATTGAAAATTCTCCAAAATCAGGCCCAGGCTACCTCTCTAGACATACTTTTGGACTCACTCTACCAAACTCTTCTGGTGAAATGGATTCCCCCTTTTACTCTATTCCAAAATGTTCTGTTTTCCTGTTACTCAGGTTTTGCTTATACCAGTTCCCTTGCTTAGGACTTCCCCCTGCCCCCAACCCTCTGCCACTGATAAAATCCTATCTGTTTTTCAAGGTCAGTCTCAAATATCTCCTCTACTAACTCTTCCCAGAGGACGCCAGCCCATACCTATTTCTTCCTTCCCTGAACTCCCCATACCACTTTATTGTCTGTTTCATTCACCTGGCAGTCAATCATGCCTTGCTTTAACATCTCTGAAAATTGCCATTTACCTTGAGTACTGCCATTTAACTCTTTTGTGTATATATTGTCTCTCCAACTACTTAAGGAGCTCATTGAGGCCAGGAGACTATACCTTTTTTTCCAACTCTCTGTGGAATAGGACTGGGCATCTAGTAGGGGCTGGCTTGTTAATGTGTACTGACTAGTTTCTAATAGATTGTCCAATTACTTTGTTACCACTTTAATAGACCACTAAGTCCATGATTAATCTGCTCTCACCCCATTTGTCAGACACTGGTGGTGACAGAGGATAGAAGGGACCATGAGAGATAAGGTACATATGGGATAAAGCATATTTGACTATTTAATCCTCAAGCAAGACGAATTGCTAAGATGCTGGTGGTGAGACATTTCACTATCGGCTAAAAATATTCCTTAATAGATTTAGATCCCAGGAGCATCTTCACAGTAGTTGTGATTCCAATCTGATACTCACAACTCTTCCAAGAGAATAAATAGGCAGATTATTTTTTTTTCCTTTCTAGTTTGTGCTGGTTAATCCATACCTATGTGTTTAATTCAATGAAATCAAGACTGGCACATCAATTCTCTGGTGACTTTCTCTCGCCACTTTTGCATTCTTGGACTAATAATTAAAATTAAAAATATACTATGTGACCTTTTATGCCAAATTGAAAATGTTATGTGATTCATGAGAAACATTCTAATTTGAATAGAGATAATCCAAGGGATTGGTCCACAGGGGTGAAGATGGAAGAGGAGCATGGAATTCACAACTTTTTGTGGCTACCTCTAATGCTGTGCCATAGTGGCATCATGGTCGGTGGGGAGGGGGGTGCGGCGGGGGTTGGAATTGTGCTTCTTTATCAGGAAAAGAAGAAGAAAATAAAGGAGTAAAATTTTATGTGCTAAATCATATAAAAATCATCATCAGATGCTAAGCAAAGGATCTCTCAATTAAGCATATACAATGTGGGCCTGGGAGACACCTTAATGATATGTGGAGAGGCTGCAAGTTAGCTTTTTTGTCATGTTCCCCCCTGGGTAGTGGAATGCATAGTTATGAGACTAAGTGATAAGATGCCTGAGAAATTCTAAGGGAGTAGGGATGGAGGGATCTTCTCAACAGCATTATTTTTATTTCTAAACCCCATCATTACCAAACCATATCACACACTGCTCCATCCCAAATGGCTAGAACAATCCTCTGCCTAATGTTAGTTATTTAATACATCAGGTTCTTCTAAAGGCTGGATTCATCTTCCTTTTTTATCTTAAAGACCTTCACAGCAGAACTTGTTCATCCTAAACCCTGACTCCAAGATTGCCCTCAGATTCATTTATTCATTTGAAAAAAATTATTGAGCCTCTACTATATGACAGACACTGCTCTAAGTTAAATAAATGGCCCAAATCCCTTCCCTTTTGAAACTTACATAACTTCTAACCACAGTAGTAGATCTACAGAAGACTGGGCAGATTGCATTGCTCAGAGTTAGAGTGGTGGCACCTCTTGTTATAGGGAGCAGTGGCCAGAGATTTGGTATTGCCAGGGAGAAAAAGAACCCTGCTAAGCTTTGTGGAGGATTGCTCCTTGCTCTTCCCTTTACATTTCTTTTGTGGTGGACAGGAAACAGAAAGTCAGAATTGCATAGTGTTTAAGCACATAGGCTTTGGAATCGCATAGCCTGGGTCCAAATTCTGAATTTGCTACTGAGTAGCTATTTCACTTTGGTCTAGTTCCTTCCTTTTATGAGCCTCGGTTTCCTTAGCTGTTATTGTAGTCATTCAGCAGACCCAAGTCAAGACTGCTGATTGCAGTTTTCTTAACTTAAATGTGTCTACGTTAGCTGCTCACATATATCTTGAGTGCCATACATTGACATCTACATATTAAGTGGATGTGTACAGGGGTATCTAAACTGTATATTTACAAAGGATAAGTCTAAATGAATTACTCTTATTTATGAATAGTTCTAAACAGGTTTCCTAATGATATCTATCTAGAATTCCTAAACTGATGGTCTCTGCTTCCATATTACTATTTCCCTGTTTGAAAGGTAGCTTGACTAATGCAATTACTTAAGTATTTACCCATGAGAATTGTGTGGATTCTCTACTAGTTCCCTTACCTTACGAATTTCTCCCTGTTGGACAGTTTTTATGACGTTAATCCATTCTTCCATGTCTTTCCGGTTGGGTGCAGCCAGGGTGACTTTTCGTTGCAGTGTAATAACCTAAACAGAAAGTCACATTATTAGCTGGTTCTCAGTCCACAACTTTGCCTCCAAACAGAGTCTGTGAAGTCTCTAAGGAACTAGACAAATCTACCAAGCACAACCCAAGGCACTTCTTGAATGTAAGACAGAAGTTCCCAGGGCCACTTGCAGCTCCTTAGATACCCAACCAAAAAAAATAATAATCATAATAGTAATAACTAACACTTTAATGGCACTTACTATGTGTCAGAAACTATTCTAAAGCCCCTTATGTATATTATTTTATTCAATCTTCATTACAACCCCAAGAGATGGGCATTGTCATTTCTCTCATTTCATAGCCACAAAAACCAAGGCAAAGAGAGTTAAATGATTTTCCCAGGGTAACCCAGCAGGTAAAACGCTAAGCCAGATTCTTTGGCTCCAGAATTCATGCTCTTAAATGCTAAGCCATGCGCCCATCTGTTACTCAAGTGAGGTTGCCTGAAAACCCTACTTGCTTCCTGCCACTCTGTGTACTTGAAGTGGTAAAAGTATATATGCTTCATCAAAGTGTGCCTCTTTTTATGGGAGAAGAGTAAGATGTCCAAAAATCTAGTTTCTTTCTTTCTTATGGGCAAGGACAACCTGAAGAGAATTTTACAGTTGTTTCTCTTAATCCTGCTTAGTGCAAGCACCCAGACAGGAATAATAAGAAAGCCACACTAAGAGTCTAGCAGATGTAGATCTTGGGCAGGACTTGGTGTTTTCCCAGAGGGCAGAAAGGAGCATGGATAGCTATAGCATCAGTCATTGATTCCATGGCCCTACTTGCCTTTACTACCAGCCCACCAAATCTTGGAGCTAGAGCTCACCACACCAACATGCAATTTATTTCTCCTTTTACATGTAGCACAGAGTGATTCTGTGGTAAATGGGCATAGGAGCTAGTTGAGATTGTGATAATGGCTGCTCCTTTGGTCCAAACCCAGTCTTGGGTGGGACTGATGTGCAGTGCCTCTGTGCTAAGGGGCAGCCTAGTCCTTGGGATTTCTTTATAGAATGGAGACCAAAAACATTAGCCTGTAGGATCATAACCCAAAGGTTCACCTTTTTAAGTCTGGTCAACAGAGCCCTCAGCTTTATCCTGGGTCAGTATGATTTAACGAGAGAGAAATAAAAACAAGTTCTCCTTCTTAGATCCAGCTGCTCCCCTTTCAAAGGTGGATGGAACATGGATCAGCCATGGAAGCAAGGTATTGGATCTGCAGTTCTTTAGTCTGCTAAGTACCATTCCCTACTTGCCTGACGAGGAACCCCAGTCTCCAAAACCCACATTGAGGCTGAAAGAAGACAGTTCTGGGAGGAGGTGGGTAGGAGAATTCCTCGGCCAACAGACTTGTTATTTTTCAGTGAGTTTTCTGGTCTGGATTCACTGGAATGTCCAAAGCCATATGACATTTCAGCTGCACCAAGCCCTTGAATATTTCCCTAGAAAATCTTCTGTTTCCGTTGAGGTATTCTCATCTGTAATCTCATCATGGGATAGATTTCACTTTGGATTTAGGTTATCTACCTCATCAAAGGAGAGGATGCCATGTAACTTGATTATCATGATAATTTCTATAGCATATAATTCGTCTCTTGGAAGCCTCCTAGTGATACTCTTCTAAATCACCTTTACCAGGAAGACTGATTTTTGTAATAGTCACACCCCCACCCTGACCCCTGAAATCAGCTTAGTTTTATACCAGGCTGGTAATAGGGAACAAGACCATCACTTTTTATCCCATAAGTGGGCTGGTAGAAAATGTTTGCCTGAATAATAACACTTTGGGATCAGAGGAGTCTTGGAAAACCTGAAGCTCAAACAGGCAATAAGTGGGTACTGAAACCCTCTTTCCAGGTAGCCCCCACCCCTGCCCATTCAGTCATTCCCAATTTTACTTACACAAAAACTGTGACAAAGGTTTCTACAGCTGTTTTCTGCCAAGGCGACCTGAGACAGATCAATTGTTTCAAAGCGTGCAAACTGAAAAGATATAAGAGGGAGAGGGACAGGGAACTGTCTGGTTAATGAAGCAAAGAGACATTAAAAAGTAAGCAGACACACATACACACACACTTGCTGCAGGCATTTTTGGCAGTCATGGTACAATGATTTCTTTGGGATGTATGTAGCAACATGATTTTTGTTCATATATCATGTGACAAATAAACAAACCAAACTAAATCAAAACACAACTCTTCCATAAACATTTATGTGGATTTATGGGCAGGCTTGGATTGGTCAATTCAGACTTATTCAAACATAAAGTTTTATGCTGGAGAAGATAATGAGATGTGGTTTAGTAGAGCAGATTGTTATTAGCTCTTATTTTATTGGATGGCAGCCTTTGACAGTGTTGCTAGTCCCATCTAGTTTGAGGCTTGTGTCTCCTTACGTACTGGCAGTAGTAGATACCACCCAGCCAGCAGGAGGAAATCAGTACTATGGATACAGACAGGGCTGGTTTCACCGGTATGCAACCTGTGCAGTCACACAGGGCTTCATGTTCAGAAGGGCCACACACTTGGTTTAATGCCCTGTTGTTGCCATCTTGAAATTCTTAATAATTTTATTTTTGAGCTTGTGTTTGGCAAGTGAATTCCAGTGGTACAATGGATCATGCATATGAGCAGAGGAAACATGTACAGTGTGCATGTCTACCCTACGTCTTGTCTCTCCATGTGCATTTGTGATGCCCGTGAACATAGAATTTCAGTAGGCCTATGATGCATAGGAGTTCAGCAAGACTCAAAGCAAGTACAAGGTAAGTGTGTTATATCCAGGACTAAGTGGGGCAGCTGATGGCCCTGAGAGGACACACTTTCTGTTGGAACCAGAACCTGCTTCAAACATAGAAAAAAGGCAATGGTTTCTAAGAATCATGAACAACCAAGGAATCTTATTGTATTCTTCCTTTTTCATGTTACTTTCCTGTGTTGGCCAACCATTTATGCTAAAAAGGATGACATGGAAGGAAAAGGAAAGATAGGGCAACCCATAGTTTTTTTCTTTTCAGTCATAAAGTGTTGGTAGAATGTGCAAGTATCAAGTAGCAAAATAAAAACAGTTGAGCTAGTTTTGTGTACTGGTGAAAAAATATATATCCATGTATGTGCTACTAATTGCAACTTGCATAATTTTGGCAATTCTTCATATGAGTTAATGTAAATGCTCTTATATTTGCATTTAAAACTAGCATTGTACAGTGTACAGATGAATGGTAAAACATATGTTAATTATTTAAAATTTTATTGTTTGTTTACTTAGAATGACATTAAATAGCAAATAAAATGCCATGACAAGTCATTGCTTTATATTTTAGTATAAATATAAAGCATTAAATGTTAGTACCTTTAATAGAACTTTCCCCTGCTTTTCGAATAAGGGGCCCTGCAGTTTCATTTTACACTGGGCCCTGCAAGTTATATAGTCAGTTGGCTCTGGGTGCAGAAGCTAACTGAGGAAACTATGAAATGGAAGGGAAACAGGAAGGGGCAAGAAGAGAAAAGTGTCCCCCATATTTCCCAAAAGGACAAGTTTAAAAAAAAGAGTAGAGGGTTTCAACTTTCACCCTAATGTTTGCCAACATGTCTTTACCTATTGGTCCATCTCCACACATAAACATTTCCTGGCACCCACCCACTAACTCAATTGACAAGATTCTGTACATTACCGCGGGATGGTGTGCAAAGCAGAGCTTCTGTCCTCGAACCAGAAAGTATCTAAGCTTCCATCTCTTGAAGGAGTTACAGTTCTTCAGCAGAGGTCCTTCCTTCAGTATTTTCTGAAAGATAGAAGCATAGTGTTGAGTAATTCGATCAATTTTCAAGATCATATCACTTGTTCTCTCAGATGGAAAGATCAAATATCTAGAAGGCTCCATCTCTGTCACAAATCTGAGAAATGGCCTGAAGGGAGCACAATTAAGTTAGTTCAATCAGAAAAAGACATTGGTTACCCTTGGATAACAGATTCAGGATAATATAGGCTTCATGTTTCTTAGGATACACAGCCCAAGAACCATGGAAAGCATCTCCATTTGTTGTAGGGGGTAGTGGGGAGAGACACAAACACATACATATAAGAACAATGCTCCTAGGAAAGAACGAGTGGTAGAGGAAAAGGGTGTAAAGGCAAATTTCCTAGAAGTCTCTATGTTGTAGCTCTAGACAGGGCCTTCCTGTCAGCTCTTTTGTAGTGTTCCTTTTGGAATATTAAGTTGGATCATGTCCCTTCCCTGCTCACAAGCCTCCA
This sequence comes from Cheirogaleus medius, assembly GCA_008086735.1. Lineage (NCBI taxonomy): Eukaryota > Metazoa > Chordata > Mammalia > Primates > Cheirogaleidae > Cheirogaleus > Cheirogaleus medius. The sequence goes on along the minus strand of VBSM01001483.1, from coordinate 1,105,047 downwards.
ATAGCTTCTCAATACTTTTAGAACCAAATCCAAAGTCCTTACCATGACCTTCATGGGACTCATGCATGATCTGATGAGGGAGCAAGCACATAAAAAGGGGACCAAAAGAGAACTACCTTCTGGTTACTTTCTTTATGTGTCTCACAATCTGACCACTGATTTTCCAGTTACTTGATGAACAGACTGACCCTAACCAAGCTTAGTGTCTGCTTACCATTTTTGCCATCGAGGAAGTTCTTAGTTACGTTACAGGATACAAACCAACATGCAAGTTTGCCATTTGGGAGAAGTACTCACCCTCACCTAGCTGTAACCAAACCCATACTTAATGGACAAAGAGCCAGATTGAGTTTAAGTCACCAAATCAAGGCTCTACCATGAATTCCATTTATCGTCTAAATTAGACTTCACTATTGGGTGGCTGTGGAATTGTTTTGTTAGGCCCACCTAGTGTTTTTCAAAGCTTTAATTAGTTGATAATATTTAACCACTTTGGTACCAGCGTCGACTATATTCGACAGCCCCGGATGAACAGGCACAGCGACTTTAGCCGACAGCCATGATATCACTTTTCTAATTTTTCATTTATCAAAATAAAATTGTGAACATTTAAAAATAACGTAATGAAAATATATATGTATATGTTACTTATTCTGATTTACATTACAAGTAAAGCTGCCTGTAAAGTAAAACAAGCTTTCAGTGCTTTAAAGCTTTCCTCATCACACGAGCAAAACGGATTCGTCGTCAATGCACAGCACAAACTATCGTAGGGACTATGAGTGCCGGCTGTGGGCAAGGTTTTGCGGCCAGTAAGTGTGGTACCGAAGTGGTTAAAAGGTATAAGATTTCAAATGCAGGTTTCCTGTTTCTTTTTTAAAAATCAGAATAGGCTGGGCATAGTCACTTACACCTGTTGTCCCAGCTACTTGAGAGTCTGAGGCAGGAGGATCACTTGAGCCAGGAGTTTGAAGCTATAGGGAGCTATGATGATGCCACTGCACAGAGCAAGACCCTATCTCTAAAAAATAAAAAAGAATCAGAACATCCATACATGGTAATATTGAACTGCTTATATTGTTACCACATGGCATCAATCTGCTTGAACCAAGTAGCAATTGCTCCCTTCAGATGGGGTGCCTAACTCTAATAAGCATTTGAGTTTGGGACCATGTCTAAACAATTCTTTGCCATTCCTGGCAAACACACATTTATACACTACGTTCAATTCTTTAACCAATTAGCTAGTACTAATGGACAGAGTCTCTGTATCTCAACTGAAAAGTCAGTTCATGAGCAATCATAATTTACCAGAACCCTTTTGATAATTTATGGGACTTTCAAGGTTATTGTCGCACCCTTGAGATGCAAAAGAATGGTGTTGAGGAGTCAGAACAAAGAGAACAACAAGATCTTGTGGGAAGGGGAGAGGTTGCAGAGAGAATGATAAATTATATTTAAATTGTTGAAATTGAGTCATCATGAGAAAACAACTCTTGTCTAAGCATTAAGAATGTATCATTTCTTTCCTGTTTCTGGCCAGGTGGTGTGTAGTACATACTCTCAATGATGGCATTTGTTTTTCTGTATCCAAACCCTCTCACCTCTATTCATATACTCTTCCACACTAAGTATTCATGATACCTAGGCAGTCCTATTTACCCTCTTCTGCTAAAGACTTAAATTCTAGGTTTTAATTGCTCCAACTCTGTACAACTGAAGCCACATCCACTATTTCTGCCCTTTCCCCATTATTCTGCTTTGTCAATTATTAAATGCTTCCTTTACTGTTCTTATTTTACATATATAATGATCCCTATATTAGCTCATTTTACAGGTTTTGGTTGGCTATTTTCCCCTTTACTCCATTTTCAGTTTAAAACATTTTAGCTCAGACTGTCAGATATCCACACAACTATATTCTCCTGACCTCTTCTGGAAAGCACTTACTCTTAAAGAAGAACCCATTTTTCAGGCATTGCAAGCCAGGACCAGTAAACTAAGATCTCCTACTTTATAACGTGTGAATATGATAGTCCAAGAGGACCCAGATTTTAGCTTAGATATTTGCCAACCTCTTTTATGATATTACTATGAGCAAGAAAGAGAAATGATTATCTTTCTTCAAGTTCCTATTTTCTCTACATTTAGATCACATATCCCCCCCCAGTAAACCATCCTGCATGGTTATTCAGAGCCTATTCTCAATAATCCACCACCCAGCCTTAACTCAGGGCACCCCAGCCAAACTCTACCAGTCAGGGGATCATTAAAGACAATAGAAGTATACAGGAGTAATATTTCTATAGCTCACTGTAATGAAGTTAGTACAAATCTGAGGTAGATTCTGATAAGTTAAGATTTATATTGTAATCCCTAGAGCAAGCACCAGAAAAATAACTTTATTTTTTTCCCCTTTTATTTCATCATATAATGGGGGTACAAATATTGTTAG
>VBSM01001483.1:1085889-1099087 GCA_008086735.1 Cheirogaleus medius | reverse complement strand
GTGAGCTAACACCGTTTATGCTATCCTGGATTAAGTTTAAGCCCGTTATCCAAACTGAGGCGACACAAGATAAGGAAAATGAGCTCCACATCTACTCACCATCAAATTGGTACTGACTGATTAAAACTATGATGCTCAAATGGTGGTAGTGTTACCAGGGTTTCGGGGGTGGGGGGCAAGACCCACATAATAGGGATGTGGCGAGCATTGTCGGGGGGAAGGGCATACCTCTAACCCTTCTAGGGAGAGGCAAAGTTATACAATGTATCCAAAATGTTAAAAAAAAAAAATCTTTTGTGGGATGGAGGGCAGGCGGGAGGGGGGAGGAAGTGTAGAGTTACATAATGTGTGCCGTGCACGCCACGTGGGGATTGGACTCACTTGAAGCTCGGGCATCAGGGGGGGGAGGGGTGGTAGGGGCAATGTATGTAACCCTAACAATATTTGTACCCCCATTATATGATGAAATAAGAGGAAAAATAAAGAAAAATAAATAAATAAATACTTAAACTACAAAAAAACCCTAGTATAAAGCTACAATAAAAAAATCATTAAAGGAACTAAAATGTTAAAATCATTAAAGGAACATAAACATATATCCATGTGGCATGGCAGGGACATGTATATGTAGAATATTCATTTAAGAAACCCAGAACCTCTACAGTGTGGCTGTTTGGGGGAGTGGCTATTTGAGTTATTTAAGGCAGAAATGAGGCCATTTCTTTTATACCTGAAACCTAGGGGGTGAGGTATAAAGTAGAAAGTGAGAGTTTCGATATGTGTCTACTAATGGAGAATGAGGAGGATTCCTGAAGTGGATGGTGAGTTTATAGAGCTGCCTTCCAATAACAAATCATTATAAATAATAATGTTATTATTATTATGAACATATTTTGATCAAGTCTGGAGCTACTCTGGCAGATGCTATGGCTTGTCAACCCAAAGTTTATAATCCCTTGGTACCGAACAGGGCTGGCAGCCTGTGGGAATTGACCTTCTTTTGCCTGTCAACTTACTTTGTTTCTGTCAAAAGCCAAATTACCATCTGGAAGCAGGAGGGCACAGTCAGCCATGACAAGAACTGAATGTCAATGCTAGGGAGTAAGTAAGCTCTGAGGTTCTCAAATTGTTTAGCTGTATAAACCTCTTCACCAGGTTAAAAGACCCAAGAGGGCATTGACAGAAGGAAGCAAATGAAGTAATATTGCCTTGAATAAGATAATAATGAAGTTAAAATCTGGTTTTTGTTAAGCACAAGCAAATTACTAATTCTAACCTCAAACATCTCACATTATGAATACTACAAGACACCAACTTTCAGGTCATCTGGAAACGAGCATTTAGAGATTACACATTTTTTTTTTGAGACAGAGTCTCACTCTGTTGCCAAGGCTAGAGTTCCGTGGCGTCAGCCCAGCTTACAGCAACCTCAAACTCCTGGGCTTAAGCGATCCTCCTGCCTCAGTAGGGAGTAGCTGGGACTACAGGCATGCGCCACCATGCCTGGCTAATTTTTTCTATGTATTTTTAGTTGTCCAGCTAATTTCTTTCTATTCTTTTTAGTAAAGATAGGGTCTCACTCTTGCTCAGGCTGGTCTTGAACTCCTGAGCTTAAGCAATCCTCCCCCCTTGGCCTCCCAGAGTGCTAGGATTACAGGCATGAGCCACTGCGCCCGGCCGAGATTACACATTTTAAAAACTACTGATTTAATTCCATTTTTATAACCTATAACCCTGGGCTCCCTAGCCAAAATGCTGCAAAAGACCCCTTTATCCTCCCTTAACTTTAACTGTTCTCCCTCCTCCTATCCCCATAACTAGCTCTCTCTTCCTCGTGTTCCTTTCAGGTGTAGAATAATGAGGTGAGGAGTTGAGGAGGAAATTTGGAGAAGGATTTGTTCCTCGAGAAGATTCCCAGAACCCTGGGCTTTTGGTTTCTCCAGAAAATTCTTAGACCCTGGTGATTTGAAATACTTATTGATATAAGCAGAATTCAGTCTCTTGTCCCCAGTTACTTCCTTCTATCAACCCTTAGGAGTAATGATCACTCCTTAATTTTCCTTCCTGGTACTTAAGAAATATTCTCTTTTTCTTCCCTCATCTATGCCCTGCTAATTACTGACATCCTGTTGTCTATCCAAGGACATAGCAAATCATCAAAACCTGTAGTTCTCATTCCATGAATCTAGTATTTGTCAGTCAAGAAAAGAAAAGAAAGACTTTGCAATGCATCCGTCATTGGATGGATTGCTTCATCTGTCTTTTCTCAGTTCCTATTGTTGACTCCACCTTTTTTTAGGCCCTGTGGGGCCGCTAAAGAAGTTTCAGGCACATTCCTTGTCTTAAAAATATGGGTGGTAGCAGTGGAGAGGAAGGAACTGATAATTCATGTAGTCAAACACAAAGTTATGTGAGCTTAGAGAATCATTTGAAAGAGCCATAGGACCTTTATGTTCATTGCCATAAATGCTTACCCTCTGGTTCAAATGAAAGGTTCCACCAAGACAATGGCCATCAATATACCCTGTCATTGTATATACCAGCCAAATCCCAATGATCTCCTAGCTGTCCTATGATACTAAACTGGTCAGTTTTAATACAAACACTTTAAGTATAGGGCTATCTAATCAATGCCAATAGAAGGCTAGTTGGTAATAGAAGAGTCAACAAGACCTAGTAGAGTGTATGGAGAACTGGGGAGCCTAAGTCAAGTTGCTACTATGTTCCAGGTTGCCATATTTGAATGCTGACCAGTGACCAGCTCATTCCATTTTTCAAGACAAGCTGGCAATCTTTGTATGAAGCTTCATAATTCTGAAATGTTAGCAACTAATTAAAATTAAAAAAACCTCATGAGGGACAAACAAAATATATATTCAGGCCAAGACTGGCACACAGGCAACCAGTTTGCCACTTCTTAACTACAGCTACTGTCACAACAGAGGAGGTTGTAGTGTGTAAGTTCAGAGTTTATATGTAGTAGGGAGAAGAATTAGAATGCCCTAATAAGAGTTTCTTAAGTTCTAAGCATCATCTCTGAACTCCTACAAATACCTAAATTTGGATCTTGGAGAAGGTAAATTGCCTGTAGTCCTTTTCCTTTTAAACTCTGTCCTCCTTCAGAGAAACTTCCCTACTAACCCAATTACTGTCCCTGAATAAACAATTATTTAAAAACCCAATAAGCAGCCCCAGAAAGCCAGTGTGAATAGGCAGAAGCTAAAAATCACTCAATCAATGAGTTGTCCCAAGTCAATGAAATACAGTATGTGCATGCAAAACAATCTTTACCTGCTTGGGGCTGCTAAAATGAACCTGAGGACCTGAGATGCACACTGGAAGAAGCAAGCAAACAAGCACACACATCCTGCAAAGGCAGGGATTGCTTAGCCCCTAAGAGGATTTGCACAGTGCTTCCCAGTCCTCTTGCAGATAATATCATCTCATTGCCCCCTCAGCACAACCACGTGGAGTGTCATGTCCAATTTCTAGATGGAAAATCTGAGGCTTGGGTATTGTTCCTAACTTTGCTCAAAGACCCACAATTACAAAATGCTAGTGGACTCTGCTTCCTCTCCCCATGATAAGAAAACTGGGAGGGCCTGGTTAATTAGTACATACATGACAGAGTGAACACATACCCCACCCACTCCTCAGCAAACTTTGTCTGGAAAGACAACACCACAAATAGCTGAAAATTAAAAGTTGTTCTGTGAACAGCTCTGAATGATCAATACTAGAACTGGTAATGAGCTTCCCTCCAAGAAGCAAATGGTAATCCTTATTTTTCTAAAGACCTAATGTTCTATGGTGAGCAAGAGGGGAGTTATGTTTTTTTAAAGTGACTGTCCAAGATCAACTGGAAGAGTAATTAAAATTCACATATCTACAGCAGTTTGCAATTGATAAAGTGCCTTTACTTTCATATGGAATTCTCCCATCAGCCCTCTGAAGTAACAGTGAAAAGCATCTTCTAACTCAATTCTATTCTATGAAAGACATCCTTAACTTAGTTTCTTCAAGTGGCTTGCCCATATATTTTTATTTTTAAGACATTATCAAGGAATTTGAAAGTGTTCCTCTCAAATAAGATCGCCCATGCTTGTATTGCACTTTTGAGACTTTGCAGTGTCTTGGGACTAAAATATTTGTCAGAAGAATGCATCTTTAGTGTTATTATGAAAGACAATGAGGAATGGAACTCTACATGGGAAATTTTGCTTGGTGGCCACCTTTACAGGCACACAGCTATTTCCTAAAATGGGACACACATGCAATCCTCTTGGTCCAAGCTGCCACATTTCATGGCAATATCTGTGATGCTGCAGGTAGGGAGAAGTCAGGAAAGGTTGTAGGGTCCTTGTACATACTGGAATGCCATGATACCACCTGCTGCTTCTTAAACCAGAACACACTACAGGCAGGCCTCCTATTTCTTCCTCCAGTTCTATCTGACATTAAAACCCAAATAACATTGTGTTCTCTACTATTAAACTTTCAAGGCTGGCTATTTTGTAGTGGGAATGAATATGCTGCTAATTAGTCTATTGTCCCGAGTTCAATCACCACAGAGATCAATTGGCTTTATTCAAATCCAAGAACGCAGGAGTCCAAGGCATAGGTAATTCAGGTCCTGTATACAGCATTCACACAAAATGTCTTTGCCAAAACTGTGGCAGCCCTTGCAGAAAAGGCTAGAGCTTCAGAAAACTCTGCTTCAGTTTCATTTTGGATCCTCTTTGATATGCCAATCCCCAAATCCATTACTCCCAGAAACTCTCACACCCTGGCACAGGTAGTCCCCCCACCTTACAACTCAGCATGTATAAATTAATTGCCAACAACAAGAGTAAGCATTTCACTCTCTCCATATTTATAAAATATCTCAACAGGGTCTGTAAAGCAGCCCTGTTTCCTATATGTAATTAACACCCACCTGCTGCTTAATTGGGAAAGGGCAAGTACAGCTGCTGCTGTGCCTTTTCCTGTGCTCCTCCCAAATCCCCAAAGCTTCTACTATCTGCTATGTCTCCTTTTCTGAGGCTTGTTGGATTTTTGATGCATGAGGCTTTGGGGAGTTTTTTTACTCTTTCCTAGCAAAATAAGTACCTATTACATAGCCAAATTGAATTCTACACAAACAAAAAGTAGACAAGCATCGTGACATGCACCACTACCTGTTATTAGCTGGCTGCTCTTCTGTTTTAATTCCTCATGCTTCTCTTGTGAGGGAGGCTGGACCAAGTTGGGGGATGAGTAGCTTGTCACTCCCCAAGTGAGAAATGGATTCCCACCATGGGCACAGCTGAGGAGGCCAAGTTTTTGCCTATGGCTCCTTCAGTTAGAAGACCTGGAACATCTATTCTCTTTGCTTTGGGGGTGGGTGTGCTGGGAAGAAAGCCATTTCCTAACACAGGCCTGCCAAAGTTGATTCAGAGCAACAGTGTTTGATTTGGTTAAAATGCAACTCTGGGTGCTTTAGGCTTTAAGATAGGCCAAACTCACTGCTTCACTGAAATCTTTACATTCCCCAGGGTCCCGTTGATGTGGCAGGAGTCAGACAGACTGGCTCCAGCACTTACTCACTAGCTGTGTGACCTTGGGCAAATCACTTAACCTCTCTGAGCCTCAATTTCCTTGTCTGTTAGATGAGGATACCCTGCAGAGCCTGTGCCTGCCACTCTGTGAGTCCCTTGTCCCTTGTGGATTGTGGACACAGGGGCTGCTGCCATAGCTCCATTCATGCCACTACTAGAATCTTTCCTTTCTGGCTGACTAAAGGCTGAAACAGAAGAATGAGAGACATGGTAACCAACTGTCCTGGTTTTTCTAGGTGTTTCAACACTAAAGCGAGGAGAGTCATGGACAGAGATCTGTTGGTCACCCCTAGGACTGAGAAGCCAGATCTTTCTACTGCCCAGATCTGCAAGGACTATAGCTGCAAATCCCCTCCCACTGCTTCCCGTGCTATGGAAGAACTATAAAGGATCATCCATGTTCCCACTTTCTGTTTGTGAAATAAAAGAAAGTTGAGAATGACATTATGTTTATTTTTTCTGAATAGGCAAAACCCTTAACCAGTTCCTTGCATATCATTCAAAACTATTTTATACACATGAACACATATACACATATATTTTTTCTTCATGTAAAGCTTAGCATTCTATGTACAATGTTTTGTTTCTTGCTTTCTACGCTTAATATATCCATGGAGTTCTTTCAATACTGAGCTGCCTCTTGGTATGTAAAATTCTTTTTACAATTACATAACATTCCACTGCATGAATGTAAAGTGATTTATTTAAATGGTCCCCTATTGATAGACAGTGGTTTCAAATCTCATTTTGTTACAAACAATACTGCAATGACTCTCTGTATATACATGTCATTTTACACTGGTGTGAGTACATTGATAAAATAAATATTAAGAGTTGGTGACTTTAAAACTAGCCTGCTGGAACCATAAAGCCTAAACACCTCTAAGTTTTGGGGAAGCCAACGGCATAGAAGCAGGAAATCCAGCAAAAGTAACAGTGTAAGTGGAAGCTTAGCCTATAAGCCTCTATGTTCTCAAATCTCTCTGTCCTTTCCCCCTTCCCTTTTTCTATTACTGGAGTTTCCTAGGAAGGATCAAGATCCCTAATTGTTTGGGGAGTGGGGAGGAGGTGAGCAATCTGGGCTCAGTCTGACAGAGCCCAGAGCCCACTGCAGAAAGCAGTGACCTGGCTGTCAGCAACTGGCTTGGGTCTAGCAGCAGCCTTGAAGGGGGAATTGCTCTGCTGAGCCCTCCCAGAACTACACACAGGTTTGAATGCTGGTTTTGCTGCCTACTAGCTGTGCAGCCTTGAGCAAGCCATTTCACTGCTGTAAATGGCCACTATTAACTTGGTAAGATGGGGATAGGAACTCTGGTCTATGTAGTTCAAAGTCTATTCTTATGCCACAAAACTGCCTTTTAACTTTCCGAGCTAACCTTGACCTTAGCAGTGAGTAATCTTAGCCCTTCTCACTCTGTTGGAGATGATGAAAATAAGGCCCCAAGAAGGGCTACACTTACTGAAGTCAAACAGCTAATTAGTGGCAGAACTGGTCCTGGGCTTCAGGCCACCTTATTTCAGTGGTGTGTGGACTCCTCACCGACTTTCCTAAGGTGAGTGAAGGTGCCCTGTAACTGCAGGCATTGAGTTTGCTCTGTATTGGCAGTGTCTTCTGGAACACGTGCATAGTTTGAGGGCTCCAGGGAAATAGCATGGAAAGGGATGTGAGAAGACATCAGGAAGATGGCTTGACTCCAATAATGGGATCAAGAGGAAGGTTGGGTCAGAGCTTTGGAAGTTTGAGGAAAAAAGTGGCTTATGGGAAGTCTTCTTGCAGAAGATGGATTTTGCTGTACAAATGCAGGGAAGGCTGAAGGTTCTGAGTAGGGGAAGGAGGATTGTTTCTGAGCCTTGGGGGAGCCAAAAGCTTAGAAGCAGGAAATGCAGTGAAAGCAACAACGTAAGTAGAAGCCTTGTGGGAGATCCCTATTGCTACAGCAGCAAATGCCGCTGCCTAGAAATGAAGTTCTGTGGTTAAAGTCCCAAAAGGAAAGATACCAGGGTATTTTGGACACTAGTCCTCAACTTAACAAGATCACAGAAGTCAGGACATGAATTAGCTTGTCTAGTGCCACTGACTTACCAAAAAATGATAAAGCAATACCTGCTTCTAACTGCCTTCTTCCCCACCCTTTCACCTGACCATCAGTCATCAAAGATGAAGGTTCTCCTAACATTCTGTGGATGTTTCTTCTCTTAGGGACATGCCCCCCACTGCTTCTAACTGACCCTAGGCTCCTACCACCAAGCCACATGCACTCTTTATCCTAACAATCTACTAGAAGACCAGTGGCTCCTATTCTGACTCTGGTGATAGTCTTCATTAGAAGCAGCAGGAGCAGCAATTTCTTCTCTAAGTTTCTCTTGGACCACTCCCCTCAAAGGAAGAGAGTTTTTTCTGGCTGACAAATGCTTACTATTTGCCTTTGCTCTACATGCATTATTTCATTTAATGCCCACAACAACAGTCCTGTGAGGGAGGTAGAGAAGTTGAGGCTCACAAAGTTTAAGTGACTAGTTCCAAGTCACAATTAGTAGCAGAGTTGGGGTCTGAACCTTGATCTGCTTGACTCTACTGTTCTCCCCTCAATATGAAACAACGACATAATGATGATCATCATGATCTGACTTGGGTGCCAGATCCAACTTGGGGATCACTTCAATCTACTTCTTTTCTCCCTAGGGACTACTATTTCACCCCACAAGAAAAGCCATGGATGAGTAATGTCTGCAAATTTCTCACTAGTTTAGCTAAATTTCTTGCAGGACATCATGTACTGCAAATGATTTCACAAATGGGGAGGGGAAAAATCACAGTCCTTTTGAGAGGTACCTGAAACGTCACAATTCCAAATTTTTCATATATTAATACTTGGTAACAATATGTTAGACCATGCCCAGGAGCTTCTAAATCTGGAGACTTCAGCCTTTAAAGGTTTTTTAAATGCTTGCAACCTAGGGTCAAAAAAGGAAGCTTACAAATATGCAAATATAATCATGTGTCATTAAACAACAGAGATGCATTCTGAGAAATGTGTTATTAGGCAATTTCATCATTGTGCAAATATCAGAATGCACTTACACAAACCTAGATGGTATAGCCTACTACACATGTAGGCTACATGATACAGCCTTTTGCTCCTAGGCTACAAACTTGTACAGCATATTACTGTAATGAATACTCTAGGCAATTTTAACACAATGGTAAGTATGTGTGTATCTAAACATAGAAAACATACGGTGAAAACACAGTATTATTGTCTTATGAGACCACAATAGTATATGCAGTCCATTGTTCACCAAGACACCATTAACAGCACATTACTATATGTAGCTCATTTGGCTACAACTCGCTTAAACAGCAAAGAAGTGAAGAAGACTTAATTTTGATGCTCTCAGTGCTCTGGTTTTAAAAAGTATCTGTCTCTTTCCAACCATGGCTTTATTTTTAAAATATTTGTTTTCTGTTCTACTACTTTTTAATTTTTTTATTTTAGCATATTATAGGGGTACAAATTTTTAGGTTAAAATATTTTAAAAAATAGATTTAGAGGGTACAAGTGTTTTTTGTTACATGGCTGAGTTGCATAGTGGAGAAGTCTAGGACTTTAATATACCCATCACCTGAATAGCGTGTATTGTACCCAATAGGTAATTTTTCAATACCTCTTAGATGGTGAGTCCATATCACCTAACCACAGGTACTTGTGAAGTAAATGTTTACCCTGGAGTTGGGGAGATTGCCTTATTGCTAAACTGGACCCATGAAGACAGCCATCTGAAGGCCTGAACAGGACCTAAGAATATATTGACTAAAAAGTCCTCTGGGGATGAAGTGGTTAGATAATAAAAAGGGTTTATGTGGGTTCTGGCTTTTATTTTTTCTCAGCCTTATGAAGTGGCATTGACAAGAATCATGAGGAGGGTAGACAGAAATTGAGTCCAGACCAGTTGGTTCTGCTTGCTTCTTGTAGCAATAGTGGTCTGGGGACGATAAAATTCACTAATTCACTAGTGGTTGTTTGTGAGTGGTGGTAATAAGAGTGTGTGTGTGTGTGTGTGTGTGAGAGAGAGAGAGAGAGAGATTGATTGCCTTTCCTGGTCTGTCCCACCAATGGTAGGTGAGAGCAGGAGCAAGGTAAGGGCACCTCAGGGGTGAGATTAGCTTGGGGGTAGGGTAGGTGACGAGAAATCCATGGGAGATCCCACTCAACCTCTAAAGCTGTGGATAGCCTTGCTGCCTCTGAGCAGAGAATTGCCCCTGGCTGAGCAAAATTACCTCATGTGGAAGCCAGAGGTATAGTACCTTGACAGACCACCAAACCTGGAGGAAAAAGGAAGGGAAGAACAGTGATTGTGGGAGACGCTAATCTGTCAAAGAAGAGACTATGTTGTGGGCCTTGGTTCCAGAGAAATTACTGGCCAGGTAACAAGACTGAAAATCTGTGCCAATAGGTAAATGGAAGCTACCAGGGACAAGCTTCCTGGAGTCATAATAATGGTGAGATGAATTGCTAACAGTTGGTGAATCCTTATTATGTGGGAAGAACTATGCTCATTATATTACATGAGTTATCTCATTTGATCCTAACAATGACTCTAAAAGGTAGGTGCCATGATAATCCTCATTTTATAGATGGGGAAAATGAGTTTTGGAGAGATGAAGTAATGTGGGGATGGTGATCACTAATTGGTTAATAAATGGCAGAGCTAACATCCCTGTTTCACAGGACATGGATGACCAGTTAGTTATTCCCTCAGTAGAAGAAGAAAAAGGAAGGTTTAAATCACTGGTCTTATTGGATGTTATACCCTATTTTAAGTCAATCAACAGAAGGATGCAGAATTGAGGGGGGATTAGTGATGTGAATCACAGCTTGTTGGTTCATTTTGTTTTTGTTTTTAATATTAAGTGCTCAAGTAACTAAGGTGATAATAATTATTTAATTTACACAGCACTTTATAGGCTATAAAGTCCTTGAAGATTCTCACTTGACTGTGAACACAACCCTGATGGGTAGACAAGGCATCAGCTTTTTTTCAGATCAGAACACTGTGACTCAAGGAGGTGAAGTGACTTGCCCAAGGTTGCAATGTAGTAAACTGACTCTGGCGTTTTGACTTTTAGTACAAGGCTTTTTTCACTGTATCTACACATTTTATACTCTCTGTGTTGTTTGATACCATTTTAATTAAAAGTCCATATTTCAAAGTCCTGATTTCCCCTTTTCTGCCACCCTGCAATAGAATTCTCTGTCATCACTGTTAAAGAAGGATGACATAATCAAGTATGCCAGTGGCAGGCATCCTCTTGGTTAATGAAGATAATACCGTGCTGGACCCAAAGGGAAATTCTTCTCTGACCTGGCTGGCTTCTGATAATAAAAAGCATTAACTTGGCTATACAACTACTGCCCCAAAGCATTGCATAAGGATCTTTCTGGGAAAGACTGAGAGTGCTGCTCTTGCTGCTGCCTCGCCACCCAGGGGTCACTTCCCACAGCTTGTTCAGATGTTTTACCCTAAGACCTACTGCTTCCCTTTTCACAGTTTTGGACCTCCATTTATTTCCTTGTTGAAACACCACCCAGATCTGCATCCTTTTCCAACTTCTCCCTATAGGAAAACACCTGGTAAAATTACCACCCACCTCCACTCCTCTCAAGCCAGGCTATGTTTAAGGGATTAAGGCTGCTCAACTCCTAAATGGCCACTAACTACAGTAATCAAATTCTAACACCCACTGGCCAGGGCTTAGAGCAAGCCTGATTGTTACCATCTGGACTTTGTGCTGCTCAACTCCTGATGGCCTATCCAGAAGGGGTGACCAGAAAAGTACAAATGCATTAAGGGAGAGAGAAAGAGAGAGAGGAAGGAAGAGATCAGTGCTATTATAACTCAACCTGACAGGCCTGGAAGGGGAAGGCCTGGAAGAGGAGTAGAAAAGACATAAGAATAGGATGAGCATGTTACATTGGAGGGATGGCTGGGGTTGACAGTAAACCCTCACAAATTTGTACACCACATAAATTCACATTTTCCCACCAGTGACACATAGGATTCTCACTGGTCCTGGAAAGATCTCTGAGCCACCATTTCATCAACTCTGAAATTATGGCCTAATCAACGTGTACAACTCCCTGTTCGAAGTTGCTGGGGAGAAAGCAGCAATGACTTACATGGGAAGAGAAGGTTTTTCAGCTGTGATTTAGGGTACAGCTAGTCTTGAATTGCACAAAAAAATAAACAGTGGGCAAAATTGTCCTGGGGTGGGGGAGGGGATTGTCCTTTAATTGGAAACAGGGCTTAAAAAAGAGAAGGAGCAGAGGATATGGCAGGGGAGGGTCCAGTTTGAAACAAACTCACCAATAGCAATATGCACACACCAAAATTGAAACACAGAGGAATACAGAGACACAGCTATCTTCCTCTTGCCTCTTCTACCCCTCTATACATATGATAAAAAGTAATGTTCTCACCAGACTGGTATCTAATGTCAGACAATTACCACAACAATACTGCAAGGCAGGTATTGTCATTCCTTATATTACAGATAAGGCATTGAAGCTCAGAATGGTCAACTGACTTCTCCAAGATCACACACAGTTACAAAGGGGGATGACTTTGATTTGAGTCTATCTGACTCCAAAGCCACACACATTTATGCCACACACATTGCCCCTCTTTCCTGGGAAGTGAGAGATGGTTTAAAGTGAGAGAGAAGGTGGATAGTTTGCAAAAGCACAAGAGATCTAAACTTGTGAGTTTTCACACAAACATTTGCACATGGGTGCGATATGGGCAGCAATATGGCACCTGGGAGAGACAGTGGACTTAATGGACTCTGAATTCCATGGAGTATGGCCACCAGCAGTAACCTGCTGTGTGAGCAAATCATGCCACTCCCCCAAGCCACCATCTCCTTGCTAGGAACTGCAGATAAAGATATGGAAATTTGGCACTTGATTCATGAAGGGAAGCCAAGGTATAACAGGAAAAAAAAAAACTGTTAATATTGCTCAGGTCTTTTGCCATAAAGCAGCCTACTACCAAATTTAAGACTGCAGGTTTATCCTCTGCTCAGTTTTGCCCCTTCTACCCCTCTATACTGTCTTATTTCAAAACTGAGCAAGTCAGGAAAGCAAACCTCAGCATAAAACTCTTGATAATTCACAAATATGTGTCATAGCCAAGTTATGTCTGATTGGTACAGTGCCCAAAGTGCCACAGTTTACCCATAGTAGACACTTGATGAATGTTTATAAAGTGAAATTGAGTTGAGGAAAAACACATTTGGGGAAGACAATGAGAAAGCGTGTCCTCAAATGTTCAGAAATCCATTTCCTGTCAATTGGCTCCTACAAGCCAGTCACTATCGTAGGAAACATGCTGAAGATTCTTATATATCCAAGCACATATATTTAGGCAAAATCCAATTTAGTACAGTAAAAAAGAGTGTAGATTTTGGACTCAGATAAACCTGGATTTGAAACTCAGCTTCATCACTTAGTAGGTGTGTGTCCTTGGGCAAGTCATTTAACTAAAAAACTTCAGCATTTTTCTTTTACTTTTTTTTTTTTTTTTAATTTTTTTTTTATTCC
>VBSM01001483.1:1068006-1080498 GCA_008086735.1 Cheirogaleus medius | reverse complement strand
TGAGGGTGAGCAGATGGGATACATGCTATACGTGTGTCCATCATTTCTTGCCACCTCATTCAGGTATAGCTTTTGTGATACCCCGTGAGCACAGAATTCCAATGTACCCACGAGCATGGGAGTTCAGTGAGACTCAAAGCAAATGTAAAGTAAGCGTGCTACATCCACAAGTAAAAAGTGGGATTGCAGACAGTCCCAAGAGTTTTGTTTTCCATACAAAGTAGAATTTTCTTTGAACACAGAGAGAAAACAAAAGGCATTCTCAGAAACACAAATGACCACAATATGAATATCACCACAATCAAGATACTGAATTGTACCATCACCACAAAACTCCCTTTTGCTAGTCTTTGATAGCCATGCCCACTCTTTCTGTCTTCTCCCATTCCTAATCTCTGGCAACTACAAATCTATTCTTTATCTCTATAATTTGTTATTTCACATTTGTTACATAAATGAAATCATTTAGTATTTATCTTTTTCAGATTGGCTTTTTACATTCAGCATAATTTCCTTGGTGTTCATCAAAGTTGTTGTGTTGCTGAGTAGTATTCTATGATGAGGATGTACCATTATGTGTTTAACCATTCACCCATTGAACAACATTTGGATAGTTTCCAGTCAAAATGATCATAATGAATAAAGCTGGTATGAATATTTGTGTACACATTTAGGCATGAAAATAAGTTTTCATTTCTCTGGAATATATTTTCAAGAGTGTATTTGCCGGATTGTATGGTATGTCTATTTTTAATTTTAAAAGAAACTGCCAAACTATTTTCCAGAGTAACTGTACCATTTTAGATTTCCACCAGCAATTTATGAGCGATACAGTTTCTTTACATGCTCTATATCATTTGCTGTTGTCATTACTTTTTTATTTTGGCCACTCTCTAATAGATGTGTAGTGATATCTCATTGTGTTCTTAATCTGCATTTCCCTAATGGCTAATGATGTTAAACATCTTTTTATGTGCTTATTTGCTATTGTGTATCTTCTTGGATGAAATGTCTGTATATGTCTTTTGCCCATTTTCTAATTATATTTTTTGTTTGTTATATGTTGAGTTTTAGAGTTCTTTATAGATTCTAGAGACAAGTGCTTTGTTGGATATGTGATTTGAAAATATTTTCTCCCAGTCTGTAATTTGTATTTTCATCCTGTTAATAAGATCTTTCACAGAGAAAAAGTTTTAAATTTTGATGAGTTCCAATTTATCAATTTTTACTTTTACGGATCATGCTTTTGGTAGCATATTGCTATATGCTGGTTATATAAAACCTTTGGAGAAACATTCCCCATGAAGTTCTTTCTGCTGTTTTTCATGCTTTTGGAGGCTTTTATGTGTGCATGTGTGTACATATGTGTGTGTGCATATATGTGTACATGCATGCATGTGCTCATGTGTATAAATGGTGACTGGCCTAACTAGAAGAATTTGAGCTTATTGCTTGTGCATAATTACTAATGCATACGAACTGTGATGGAATTCATAGAACCATAGCTCCTGGAGATGAATATAATATTGCAAAATATATTATCTAGTGAGAGTTTATTTACCATGCCTGATGTGAGTGGGGAGAAAACAGCTCATAAAATTACTATTCCTCTTCAAATTGTACTGCTCTCCATTTCGAAAAAATAAATGGAAAAGCATGACTACTATGTATACAATCTTATATAAATCTGTGAAATTTCTACCTTAAAAAGTATGTGGTCATATACAAGCAAAAAAAAAAATCTAAAATTCTTTAACTTCTAGGAGAAGCAGCATATATATCAATATAGATATAGATATAGACATAGATATAGCTAGATATAGATCCATCTACATACTTTCACAGAAATTGAGACCAAGGCACTGTACAAGTACTTGACATACATACTTTAGTAAGGCACCAACATGAACCAAAATTGGCAGACTAAAACTCATAGCAGAACACTGGTTTTAGCTGTTCCATCCAAAGACAATCAGATTTCATGAGTTTATATTGGCAAGCACTGACTGGTTGTCTTTATCAGCCAACTCTTGAAACCCAACTTGGCTGAAGGTAGGGCTATATTTCTGACACCTTAGCTTGGTTTGTACCAATAGTTTACCAGTTCCTGTTATTTGCACAATAATCCTTTGTGTTCAAGGCAGAATCCAAATGATTTGCTTGGATTCCCAGTGGGAATTCTCTCAGGAATGAGAGGGCAGTAACTCAGCTTTTCTGTATTCTTTTCGGAAGTCCTTCAGTACATAAATGCTGCTTTCTTCCAAAGGAGTGACTTAAAGGTGATCTAAAAATAACTTAAGTACAGAACAAATTACCCCGACCCCAGTTCCACCTCCACATAAATATGATGGAAAGTTTATTTAACACCCTTAAGCAAAAACATCAGCAAAGATCCTTTGACCCTTTGTTAAATGCAAAATAAACAGATCTCCAGCCACCTGGCCAACTCAAATGCAAGAGCTATTTGTGTGGTATTTCTAAACATTGAAAGAGAAATTAGGCATCTGGCAGAGGCTAAGTCCCTTTTTTGTAGAGGGATATTTTTAACCTTTCACTAAACCTCCTTTCTCTTCTTTTTTTCCCATCTCATCTCTAGTACCTCCATCTTGCAGGCTCTGGCCCCAATACCTTTTCCTGGATCCCAAATGGCTGATCTGAAGTCAGGCTATTTAATCTTCTGGGGGCTCCCTGAAGAGTTCTGATTTGAATTGGTCTTTTTTGTGATCAGCCCAGTCTACTTAGGGACTTCTGGGGGTGGGAAGTGCTTTCTAAACAAATTGCTCTACTTATTTTCCTGAGAATGCCCTGCACAGGACTTGACTAAAAAATATAATGCTAGACTCCTACACAGAAACACTAACTCATACTAATAGGAAGATAAACACATATATCAGCAAGGGCAAATCCATATGAATGTGTGTAAGTATACATAGAGCCACAAATGGACTCAATAACACACGCAGGGGGTGAGATAGGGGTGGTGAGCTTCACTCTTGTCCTTCTGAGGAGCTGTGAAGTCTGCATAGCTATGAAGAGCTCACAATGAGCACTGGATGACAGGCCTCCCTTAATAGCGATGACTCAGAAGATCAGGCGCCTACTGTGAGTAACAGTCGAAGGTGTCCTAACTGTAAACCAAACTGCATTCCACAAAAGCTAAGGGCTCCTACCTGCTCCCTGACCTGGAACTCCCCCTGCAGGAATCCCTAGGAATAATGGTCTTCACTGCCCCAGAGAGACTGCAGAAGCCTATGAAGCTGGGAGGAATGGGAAGGTGCCTCTCTATTTACCCTGACAAAATAATTATCAGGATATTAGAATGAACTGAGTGGCATCTTTACCTATAGTGAGTCTTCGCACCTTTTATCCTTGAGCAGGGGAAGGATAAGGTCATTATTGTCAGCCCACAGCCTCAACAGCCTGCCCACACCAGCTTGATTTCTCACATAGACTATCAGTTTCCTTGTTTGTTGAGGTCACCACTACATTGCTACTGCTGCTGGGCAGGAAGTCCAAACCTGGAATGAGAGTTACATACTCAACCCCATGGTGACACTCCAAAACAAGAACCATGTGCCCCTTAGGGTGGCAGCCCAGGGAGCAGTCAGAGGGGAAGTAACAGCATTTGAGATATTACCCACTTGGAGCCTCCTCTCCTCCATCACTCCACCCACTTTTCCCCTCTTCAAGCAGAAGCTGGGAAAGGCCAGCCTGGAGGTGATGAAATACTCAAATGCCCCAGCAACAGCCATCCCACGAAGGAAGTGTCTGCTGTGGTGGGATCCTTGACCGAAACAGCTAAGACAGAGTTCAACAGTGATGGGACTAGAAGACACAGAGGACAGAGAAGGCAGATTACTTTGATTGTTTGTTTATTTTTCCTCCCTCTGCCCAGAGTTAGAATGAAGCCATATGCCAGAGAACAGAAACCCTATGCTGCCTCTGAACCAAGAATGCAATGGGTCATACACAGACCCCCCAGTAACTGGGCTCCCTAAAAAGAAAAGGCAACAATAAAGCACTCTGGCCTCAAGAGCTGAGCCGACTGACAACAACCTCCATGCTACTGTTTATGCTATTGGTATGATGCCTGTTTTTGCTCAGACACACATAGAGTGTAAAGGGATCCAACAGCTCATACAACAGAGTTGAAACTTACATAGCTGACTTCTCCGGCTATACTACTTTAACTTTTCCCATAAAAGTCTTCCTGGCAACCAAGCAAATGTCAGTCCCTAGGACTGACTTTATCCTAGAAATGATGACTAGGTGTATATGATGTTTTCTCTTTTCTTTCCCCCAAATCATAGAAAATATGTACATCAACCTTCTATGATATGGACTTGGAAAAAAAGGCATATGTTGTTGTCCTTCATGTTGGAAGGTGGTACAGGTGAGAGTGATTACTAGTCATGTGTACACATGGCTGCAAATAATTGTGGACAATCTCTTCCATGTTCTACACATAAACCCTATCCTTGAGAGCAGCCTTATCCATTACTTATGCCAGATATTTTTCATACTAATATTCAGATTTGGCTTCACATGTAAAAAGACATCCTGTTTCTGAGAGTTTCTGATTAGAATGGTCTGCACATACACCCTCATTTGCTGGAAGTCGAAGGCCAAGCCATGCTATATGTTAGTGTGTCTTGAAAGCTTTTCTTCATCTTCTAGGCTTTTGATGACCTCATCACATCATACATTGGCTGTTTAGTTTCCAGTTGCTATTTATAATCCACACAATACCAACTCAGATGAGTGGAAGTATGATGGGAACTTGGAGGTTGCTGCCCTGACTTTTTGATATGGCTGACTTTGTTCCATTGGTGGGCTTTAAATGGCGGCTTTCCACTGTGTGTCAGCTGTGGACAGAACTTGATCCTATTGCAGGATGACACACAAGCTGCGTTTGCTTCACGGTTCCCAGAAGTGCAGTGCTGTCTCTGCACAGCCATTTATAATCATTTGTCTGTCTTCTGAGGTGTGTGCTTAACAAAAACAACCATTTAACCACAGTAGTGTCCACATGACTATCCCTGGGAATCATGTTATTTTTAAACCACTGCATCTAAGAATTTCCCGAAGGACAACAGACATGCTCTTCTATGAGCCTCCTCCATGAAATAAATCTGTCTTCATTTCACCTAGCAGTGGAAAGTTGGTTGTTTACACATAATGTCATCAACTGCAAGGAGACTTAGGATCTTGGAGACCTTGTCAGGGCAGCCAAACTTAATGTCGGAGCTCAGATCTCTTAATAGTAGCAAATGTTGCAATATCAGTGCATGAATAGCCTTGTTCACTTCTCATGGATATAAATCCATGCCTCAGAGATTGTGTCTGCCATGTTTGCTATGCTGCAACCTCAAATTGCAAGGCAATCCTAGGAAAATATAGTTGTCAGTATTCTTTAGTGGCAGATTCAGAACAAATCTTATAAAAAGGGGTGGTGGGTAAGGGAGGCAACACAAAATAGTTTTGTTTTCTTTATAAGTGAAAATATAATAAAGGGAGCTTGGAAATTCAATGGCATTTCTCTAGTCCTTTATATAACAGGAAAAACTCTATGTAGCTATTGAATTACTGCCTCTTCTAACTGCTTGAAAAATCTCCCTAGGAAGGAGTCCAAGTGAAAAGAGCCTCTTTCAGGACTTAAGGTTCTGCAGTGATTTCTTCAAAGGTTGAAATAAAGATAATACTAGATTTTATAAACTCTCATGCCTTGATCATGAAAGTTCATCATCATCTTTGCTGAAGGAAATTCATCATCATCCATAATGATGAAAGTTCATCATAATCCTTGATGACTGAAGGAAGATCACTAGATGTTACTGACATTCTTGCTCGAGGTCAGATAAATTAAATTGGTGCAAATGCTATGCACTGTGAAGATTATATCTATCTATCCATCTCTCTCTATATCTATATAATAGTTATTAGTCACTAATATTGGTAGCTCAGATGTCAGGAAAGATTGAAATAATTATTGTCTGAAAACCTAGGAAATCCTACAATTATTAATATCAATGAAATATCTGCCCCTGATTAATTATGGAAAAGTAGAGAACTTATGAAAGAAGTCGGAGAGGCACATATAAAGTGCTCAAAAATACTTGTTAAATTGAATTGCAGATCTCTTTTTGACATGCCCCTTTAACAAGAAGAAGAAAACAGTAAGTAAAGGGGATATATGAGATATATGACTGTGAGGTTAAGATACATTGTTAAGAAGCATTGATTGCTGCCCTTGTTGTTCTGGCTTTTTCCTTATTCTGCATAGGCACTCACCTCCTTTGAAAAGGAAAAGGAGCAGAGGCAGTGAGCAAGTATAACATTTGTTTGAAACAAAATAAGTGTCTTCTATTGTAGCAGCTACTATTTTTTAAAAAGAATCAACTAGATACAAGCCACTGAACTAAGCACTTTGATATAGCATTTGATCCTTAGAACAACACTACAAGGTGTGAATTATTAGATTAATATGATAAATAAGGAAAATGAGACTTAGAGAAGTGAGTGAGGGTCTTTGCTCAATGTCACAGAGCTAGGAAATGACAGAGCTGGGATGGCGGCCCAAATGAGTCTGACTCTGAAGCCCACTATATGACACTGCAACTGCCATGTTTAGCCTCACACCGTCCTCTCTGTAGGTAGAAGCAGATCTTAACTCCATTTTATAGACAAGGACATTAAGGCATAGGACAGAGGAGTATTATTCCAAAGAGTCTAAAACAATTTTCCTTCCTTATAATCCAGCCTTCAAGGCAGGGAGGAAGTAAAGAATTAGCCTTTATCACTAGGCTTACACCTTAGAAAAATCTCTACCCGGCGATATCAGTCTTAGTGACATACTACCCTACAGGAGGTAATATGCAAGATGATCAACTTGCTGTGGCAAAACCACATTGTGGCAGAGATGGAAGTGAACGTAGTCCTGAGCTACACTTGTTAGAAGACAGTAGTAGGCAGGCAGAAATCTGTGTTCTAACATGTCTCTATGCTCTTTACTTTTTTTAATGATCTCACCTACATCAGGAAGCCTTCCCTAACTACTCCATCCTTTATTGGTCCTCTTTTATAATTCTACAGCATTATGTTCTGTACTATACATGCTGTAACAAAATCATATATTTCCTTGTATTATTATGTACCTGTCTCCAATGTACATGTTTTGTCTTCCAAGTGTGATTGCATACTTCACATGTATTTTGTTCTTTCCACACCAACTAGCAAAGGGCTGGGGACCTGCTAGGCCTTCAGTTCTCACTTTCAAACATTTATTGATTTATTCCCTGATTATTCTGTCTGGCTCTCCTTGTGATTCCTCCACTGTCTGCAACCATTTTAAGGGGCTTATTATATAGTTGATACCTAAAAGACAAGGTTTACTTGGTAAGACCAATTTTTTCTAAGAAAGTTCCCACCTTCCCTCAACATTTTCAGAGCAAATTTTATAATACCCTAAGTATATCTTAGCTTGCTATCTTTGGAGATCTCTTAATATCTATCTATTTATGAATGAATGATTGTTTTGTTTTTCTTATTAATTTAACAATTGTTATGTACCTACTATGTGCAGCAAAGAACTTTAGAATCTTTGTATAGAGAGCCATATATTCTCATTATTTTAACAAAAAAGAAGTGTTCTCATCCTCCTCCTATTAATAACTGGATAACTATTAACCTTCCTTACTGGTTTCCCTAAACACAGTATATGCTCAGGCTTACAAATAAGGACTTGTGTAATGAGAGAAAAGCCACTTGCATTCTATTCAATGACAACACATTAACTATATTCCCTCTCCTTTTGAAACCATTCAGAGGATTTTCATCAACAAAGAGAAAATAAGCAAAGGAGAAAATAGAAAAGTTATTGAAAAAAATCACTCAGGATCAACCTTTTAAAAGAAAATATCCCTTAAAAAATTGTACATTCTCTTCTTTATCCCTTCTATTCCAAAACTCCAACCTCTAATTCAGTATTATTTCCCTACCCATTTCCCCAAACATTTGCCCACTGCTATCCCTGTTCCCTTATCTGATCCTGTTAATTTAGTTTCATTACTTTCAATACAGGTGGGTGACACAGAGACATTTTCCACTCTGCCTACCTTATATGGCAAAACATGCACACTTTTGTCCTTTAACCCTTAAATTCTGGCCTTTCTCTCTAATCACCAACTTGAGCTCTGGTCTCACCAATACCTCAAACTCAAATTTTTCAAAACTGAACTCTAATAATATTCCTCTAAGCCTGCTCTTGATCCTATGTTCTCTAAAATGATGTCCAGATTAAATGTGATATGAATTAGAACAGGTACTTTTGGAAATTAGTTTTGTGCATATGGTTTATACGCTTCTAAGGAGTTGCTAAAGGAGCTATTGTATTTAAATGTAAGGAATTAATATCAGAGTCAGCCCTCTTTGGGCACATCAGGAAAAGGTACCCTTTCCTAAAGATGGTTTACTTCCATTTGTTAGAAAATTGTCGCAATATACCAATTTTGTCAGATCAAGACACTTGACTGCCATATGTCAGATGGTCAGAATAAATATATACATCCGTGGTGTCTATGATGTGAAAGCTGTCCCCTTAGACATGGCGTCCTCATATAATGTACAATCTTTACAACTTTATGTGGTAATCCTGCCCTGCAGCTATTCTAGAAAGGGCAATAGTTTTCTATCTCATTTAAAGGAAAAGTTGTTCTTTCTGATTGGAAACAAGATTGGTAGGGTTCCCTGCTGTCTGAGTAGAGACTCCATATTCTCTTTCCTGACCAGACTGTTTTCAAGTTCAGGGTGTTAATCTGATCAAAGGCATTGGTGAAACAAATTAAGGTTTTTCCTGTAATTAGTAGAAAGCTATTTTGGATAAAACTTGGACTGCCAAAGGAACATCAGACTGCTTCTCAGTCCACCACTATTTATTGAGTGGCAGGCAATATGTTAGGCCCTTCTTATGGCCCGATAGGATAAATAAGCTAGTGATCTCAGTATATGACAAATGAGAAGCAAAGGTTTGCATTGGGTGTTATGGGAGCCGAGGGGAAGGGCATCTAGCCCAGATGAGATACCAATGAAGGCTTGCTAGAGGAGACTGCTGGCTTCATTTAAAGCATCATTTAAGAGACACAAAAGCCATTGACAGTTTAGGAAATTTACCCCATGTTGCACAGCTATCTAAAGGGGAATCATGACTAGAACCAAAGTGAAGTGACTCTCAATCTAAGAAAGAGTCAAACATCTTTCTTACCTCTGGCTACAAGGTACCATGGAACAAGGATTTATTTGAGAAAGTTCTATGCTGACATGCTTCACAGACATATGCATTAGCATATTAGAAAAATGCAAGCCACCTAAACAACCCAAGCCTGCAGCTTTCTAGGATAGCTAATTAACATCTATACCACAATCCTGGCAACCTTTAGTTCTTCATTTCGTGGTTGCTACAGCTTGCTACAGGAAGATGTATTGCATCAGCTCAAACTTCCTCGGATACCAACTTTAAGAGGCCTGAGTCATTCAAATCATTCCCCAAAGTCCTTCAACCACCAAAGGCAACAAACAAAAGAACTGCTAATTAAATGTGTAATTAGGGTTTATTATAACCAGCACATATTAGTTTTAGGTCTCATTCACCACTGCTTTGAATTGGCTTTGCCCTGTTTTTATTTGTGCTTAATTATCCCTGTTTTATATGCATTTAATTTTCTAAGATACTTCATATCTTTTCTGGATTTAGGCAGAGTATAAATTCCAAATGAATAATAAACAATAGATTAAATTTATATAGAATTGGCTCTTTTATGTGCTACATGTACAGTTCATAGTACACTGGGGCCCCTTGAAAAATCAATGTGCATGGTACATTTATGCCCATTTTATAGGACTTAGAACAATTTTGCTGATTTAAATGATTACAGAGATATATTTGCTTTTACTATATATTTTTAGTTATATCTACAGTTTACTTGGTGTGGTGTTCTTGGTCAGGAACACAATCCCCAATAATAACAATGTTCTTACCAGCAAAGGCAGTGCACATTACAACAACCCACTTTATGAGATAGTTGCAACACATTCCAGGATGGGGGAAGGGGAAAGAGGCACTCTCTAGAATGGCCGTGTTTCTGAGAGTATTATAGGTCAAATTTTAAACTCTGACTTGCTTCCTTTTCCTGTCCAATGTTCTCCTGCATCATCAGCCTCCTTGTTAAGGAGCCAGTAATAAACTGGGAGCACAAACTCACTCTCCTATTAGCCTAAAATAAACAATTGGGAAGGTAAGTCAGTTACAAGCCCACTTTAGCATAGAAGAGGACTAATGAAATACTACTTGTTTTATGTTAAATATTGGGCTTTCATTTATGATTTCATTGAAAAATATATAAGATTCTACTACTAAAAAGGTTTTAAAAACACTGGACTAGCTGATCCCCAAAGGCTCTTTACAGGACATTTTATGGGACTATAATACTGAAAATAAAAAGTTCCACTGGATTCACATCATGGTTTCTTACTTTTACTGTAGAAAACACTGTGATATGAAATAGGAAAAATTTCATCGAGAAAGCAGATCAGACTCATAAAAGTGGAATGTAGATCAAAGAAGGCTCAAAACAGTAGGAAAAAGGATACTAGATAATATAATTATTTCCTCCCATTTTTAGCTTTTGTAGTTTAAATTGGAATTTGGCATACAAAGAAAATGAAAGTTTGATAGCTTTTAATTATATGCCCCGTCAGTCAACCTTCCACTTCAGCCATGTTATAATAATGAATCGTTGTGTGTCATCAATCAGATGATATACAAAATTGTGTCAGTTGCCTTTAAAACTTCAGTAGGACTTGCTCCATATACTTTATTTTTCACAATATTTAAGTCTGTATCCTATGATTCCCTGGCCCTGAACTCACCTGCCCAATTCAAGCATAATATCACTTCTACTGATACTTTTCACTGTCACTACTTAATTTAATACTGGTTTTCTCTCTAGGTTTGAGGAGGATATATTGTTCCCACTTACTTCAAACAACTTCTTCATTTCCCCCCCTAAACTTTTGCTTGATTTTTTTTATTATTTCAATCTCTTTGTTAAATTTCTCTGATAGGCTTCTGTTTTTTAATTTTTTTTAAATTTCAGCATATTGCAGGAGTACAAATGTTTAGGTTACGTATATTTCCTTTGCCCCACCCGAGTCAGAGCTTCAAGCATGTCCATCCCCCAGACGGTGCTCACCACACCTATTAGGTGTGTATATACCCATCTCTTCCTCCCCCACCATCTGCCCGACACCCAATGAATGTTATTACTATATGTGCACTTAAGTGTTAATCAGTTATTAGCAATTTGATGGGGAGTACATGTGGTGCTTGTTTTTCCATTCTTGTGATACTTCACTTAGTGGAATGGGCTCCAGCTCCATCCAGAATAATACAAGAGGTGCTATATCACCATTGCTTTTCGTGGCTGAGTAGAACTCCATGGTATACATATACCACACTTTATTAATCCATTCATGGATTAATGGGCACTTGGGTTGTTTCCACATCTTTGAAATTGTGAATTGTGCTGCTATAAACATTCTAGCGCAGATGTCTTTTTTATAGAATGTCTTCTGTTTTTGGTAGATGCCCAGTAATGGGATTGATGGATCAAATGGTAGTTCTACTTGTAGCTCTTTGAAGTCCCATAGGCTTCTGAATTCCTTCTCTATGTTGTCTTGAATTTCATTGAGCTTCTTCAGGACAGCTATTTTGAATTCTTTGTCTGAAAGGTCACCTATCTCTATCACTCCAGGATTGGTAACTGGTACCTTATTTACTAATATTTCGTTTGGTGAGGTCATGTTTTCCTGGATGTTCTTGATGCTTCTGTATGTTCACCATCGTCTGGGCATTGAAGAGTTAGGTATTTATTTTAATCTTCAGAGTCTTGGCTTGTTTGAATCTGTCTTTCTTCAGAAGGCTTTCCAGATCTTCAAAGGGAATTGGTTGTTGTGATCTAAGTCTTTGGACACTGCAGCCATATCAGCAGTGGAGGTGCCCCAACACCACTATTGCTATAGGACTCTTGCAGACTCCTGGTAGTACTGCTTGGTGAACTTGGGTAAGATCCAACAGAATTGCATGGATTACCAGGCCAAGTCTCTCACTCTCTTCCATCGCTTTCTGTGCTGGGCTGCTGGAGTTGGGGGATGAGTGCTGTGGTCACTCCTCCATGGCCACCAGCACCAGGTCACATCTGAAGCCAGCTCAGTCTCACCCAAAGCCAGTGGTGAATGTTGCCTGGTTACCTCTGATAATTATTCAAAGTCCAAGGGCTCTTTTTTTTTCTTTTTTTAGTTTAAGTAATATTTTTAATGTTTCAAGAGAACATAATTTGTAAGCCATTTAGTTACTAATAACGCTCTCTGCCTTTGCTAGAGAAATAATTTATTTATTTATTTTATTTCAGCATATTATGGGGGTACAAATATTACGGT
>VBSM01001483.1:1054496-1067906 GCA_008086735.1 Cheirogaleus medius | reverse complement strand
ATCTGGGTTCTCTGTTCTGTTCCACTGGTCAATGTCCCTATTCTTGTGCCAATCACACATTGTTTTAATTACTATAGCCTTGTAGTATAGTTTGAAGTCTGGTAAATTGATGCCTCCTATTATGTTTTTGTTGCCTAGGATTGATTTTGCTATACAGGGTCTTCTCTGGTTCCATACAAAGTGTAAAATTATTTTTTCTATGTCTGTGAAAAATGCTGATGGTATTTTAATAGGGATTGCATTGACTCTGTAGGTCACTTTGGGTAGTATAGACATTTTAACAATGTTGATTCTGCCAACCCATGAGCATGGTATATTCTTCCACCTGTTTACATCCTCTGCTATTTCCTTCTTCAGTGTTTCATAGTTCTCCCTGTACAGGTCCTTTACCTCCTTAATTAAATATATTCCTAGGTATTTTATTTTCTTTGTTGCTATTTTGAAGTGAATTGAGTCTTTGATTTGATTCTCACTTTTACTGTTGTTGGCGTATATGAATGCCTCTGATTTCTGTGTATTGATTTTGTATCCTGAGACTTTACCAAATTCATTTATCAATTCAAGGAGTCTCTTGGTTGAATCCTTGGGGTTTTCTTGGTATAATATCATGTCATCAGCAAAGAGTGAGAGTTTGATCTCTGATGCTCCCATTTGGATGCCCTTAATTCGGCTCTCTTGTCTGATTGCTGTAGCAAGGACTTCCAGCACTATGTTGAATAGAAGTGGAGAAAGTGGGCAACCTTGTCTTGTTCCAGTTCTAAGTGGGAATGCTTTCAATTTTTCCCCATTCAGTATGGTATTGGCTGTGGATTTGTCATATGTGGCTTGTATCATTTTTAGGTAAGCCCCATCTATGCCTATTTTGTCGAGCGTTCTTATCATAAAAGGGTGTTGAATTTTGTCAAATGCTTTTTCTGCATTTGAGAGGATCATATGGTCTTTGTTTTTCTTCCAAGGGCTCTTTAGTTGGCAAGTGTTGAATCCTGCCAGGACTGGGTCCTTCCTTTCAGGGCAGGATGTTTCCTTCTGGCCCAGGGTGGGTCCAGAAATGCCATCCAGGAACTAAAGCTTAGACCCAGGGGCTTTAGGGGTCTGCTTGGTACTTTATTTCACTGTGACTGAGCTGGTATCCAAGTTGCAAAACAAAGTTCTCTGAGCTCTTCCCTTCCCTTTTCCCAGGTGTAAGAAGACTCACCCCAAGGCACTGCTGCCTGTAGTTGGGGGAGGGATGACACAGGAACTGGCTTGGTTGTAGCTGCTGATGTCTCCCTGGGTCAGGTGCACCCCCAATTCCACTGGCTCTGAGCCAGCACAGCCACAGGAATTGCCCAAGGACTACAGTCTTTGCGTATTGACTGCCTTATGAATTTAGTTCAGGCCCCAGGCTGCTTTTTGTCAGCCTGCGGTGGGACTAGCAGGTACTTGGGTTTTGGGGTAGAGGATTTCCCTCTGGCCAGGCTAGTCAAAATGTTCTCTCTGTTGGCACAGGCAAAATTCTGCCCTGTGCTGTGTTTCCCTGTGTCAGGGCATCCCTGAGTTTCAGTGCAAAGTCCCACAATCACTTTACTCTCCCTCCTCTGGGCACACTGGTGCAGCACTGCTGGAGGGTGGGGGAGGGGTGGCATAAGCAATGCAAGACTGTCTTTTCTGCCCTCTTCAGTGCCTCTTTCCTTGATATAATGTT
Organism: Cheirogaleus medius; assembly: GCA_008086735.1. Taxonomy (NCBI): domain Eukaryota; kingdom Metazoa; phylum Chordata; class Mammalia; order Primates; family Cheirogaleidae; genus Cheirogaleus; species Cheirogaleus medius. The sequence goes on along the minus strand of VBSM01001483.1, from coordinate 1,066,222 downwards.
CAAGCTAGGTAGGATGATTGCTCACCTGATTTTTGGTTCTTGAAGGTACTTGCTTATGTGGATAGTTGTTGAATTTGGTGTTCATGCAGAGGGACGAACATTGGAGGTTTCTATTCAACCATCATGCTCCTTCCCCTAAACTTTTTATATCAAAGCTAATTTGCTATCAGGCAATCCCTCATATCTGAATGTAATTCATCCTTAAAAACTAGTTAGATAGTCAATTTTGGATAGTGGAAACCTTTGTTCCATTATTTAAGTAAAAACCTCAACCAATTCCTTCAAATATCACTAAAATACTCCTAAATACCCATGTAACAATCTTCCAAATATGTAACATGTTATAAAGCATTTAAAACACCAAGTACCTAATTATTGAACATTCACTGGACTAATTAGCAGATATGTTTGCATGTAGTTCACAACGATGCTGTACAATACTAGATAAAAAGAAACAAATAGGGCCAGGTGCAGTGGCTGACGCCTATAATCCTAGCACTTTGGGAAGCCGAGGTGGGAGGATCGTTTGGGCCCAGGAGTTGGAGACCAGCTTGAGCAAGAGCGAGAATCCATCTCTACAAAAAATAGAAAAATTAGTGGGGCATTGTGGTGCACACCTGTAATCCCAGCTACTTGGGAGGCTGAGGAAGGAGGATTGCTTGAGCCCAAGAGTTTGAGGTTGCAGTGAACTATGATGAGGCCACTGCACTCCAGCCCAGGTGATAGAGCAAGACTCTGTCTCAAAAACAACAACAAAAAAATTAACAACAACGACAACAACAAAAAAGCAAACTGTCAAGCTGTCTAGAAATGTCTATCTTTGCTTTTCATCATTAGAAGAAAAGATGGAGGAACTAAAAAAAAAATTCAGTGCTTCTGAGGGATTGTGGAAAGGAAAAATAAGGCTTTTTCAAGAATGTCTAGAGGACTCACTAGTGAGAAGCCATATAATAAGAAAACCATGAAGAGAGCTACTAAATGCGTGCTTTGATTCCAAATGAAACTGAATGAAGCCCTCCCCACCCCATCCCCCAAAAAGTCCTGGAAATCTTGTCAACAACTTGAGCAAATTAAAGCAGAGAAGACAATAGCAATGTCAAAATTATCATTTTAATGAGTCTTAACAGTCAAGCAGAGTAAGTAGTTTGCTGCTGGAGGTGAGGAAGAGAAGAAAGGGATGGCAATATTCAAATTCTGGGTAAGGGAAAAGTTATGTTCTTCTCAAGCCCGGCAGGAGGGAAATTGTCACAGTAAGCATTAATTGAGGTTAGTGAGAAGGGTTCTACCTTGTTAATTTTCTGAAATCAAAAATCTTATTCTTTAGCTTCATTTACTTCCCTCTTTACTGTTTATGCTTATCTACTTTAATAAGGCTACATCACATTTTCCTTTATTCTGCAACAGACATGTACAGTGTTGTGAATAAACCATGAAATAATATGTTAAAGGTCCATAATAAATGCAAATGACACTTATCAAGGGAAAATTAACAATCAAGGTCATTATATAATGGGACTCAGAAACTACTGTTAGATTTGGGATTAAGAAGATGGTGCCCTGATGTTGGCACTGACCTCAGAACACTGAGGACTCAATTGACAGAGCCCAGGGTTAATGAAAACTTTCCAAGTTTCAAGTCTCTCTACTCAGAGACAATTAGCTTAACAAATTTTACTCAGCAGGTACCTTTCATTTCCTGCCTTAAGCTGCAAAATCCCAGAAGAGAATAGGTAGAGACATTAGCTGCCAGAGAAGGCAAATGAATGAACATCCAGGACTATGAATGTTCCTAGTTGAGTCCTGAAAGTGGTACTTTCATCCCCCTCTTATTCCTGGAGGTAGGGGCCAGGCACAGCCCCCAGGCCCACTGCCTCTTGTTTCAAAAGAACAGTGCAAAGCTCTGGGCAGGTGAAGCCAGTCTCTCAGAATCCTGCAGTATTGATTAGGAGCCCCCTGTCCTACCCCTGCGCTTGAGGAAAACTGAGGTTAGGAATCCCTGTCCTCAGGGGCCAATATCTCTTTTACAGGCTCTTTAAAGCAAGAGGCTTAAACAGTAAATGCCTATAATGCTTTGGAAGATGAAAATCTCTAAAGAGTACAGACAAGGCTGAAGATTCTGATCTTACTTAGTAATGCATTACACTTGCCTTTTAAATCACCAATTCAACCTTGGTTGGATTGTATACAGTTTATTAATTCTCTCAATTTTCTACCACACTTGATTAATGAAAGCTGGATGAGTTGAATATTCTATCTCCTTATAATTGTTGATAATGTCCTCACACATACTTATTTCCCTTCTGGGTAGGAGGTACCCAGCTGAGCATGATAAAGGTAACTGTGTTAAAGAGACAAGGCCATTAGGATTTTTTTTTCTTTTTTGGCATATTGTTAAAAGTGACTCAATAGAGCCACAGAAATTTAGATTTTCCTTTTGGGAATTTAACTGTGGGAAGAAGGCGGATTTTGTTTGGGGTTTCCTTCTCAGAGGCCAAGTTACAAAAACTAGCTGGACAAGGGAAATCTGAATGTCCAAGAAAGTGCAGCAAGTAAATGCGAGATCAAACCACCTTTTGTATATGGGAGCAACCATAACAATTGTGTCTGCATAAAATCTATACTCTTATTGCTTTACATAGCAAATACATCCCTGAAAAGTTATGTTTCAAGCACATGTTTACTAATCAGATCATACAGCACTTTGACTAGATGAACTTTAAGCTAAAATTAACAAATGTTTCCTACATACGATGTAGAACAATGAACATGATCTAATAACTGTGTGTGTGGGGGGGATGTGGTTGGGGCAGGAAGAAACTTGAGACACAACTGTACATTCCCTAAAGTCTTACTGCAGACTATGAGCATATATTCAGAGAAAATAAATGAAAAATATAGCAAAATATTAACAGTGATTATCTCTGAGTAGTAGGGTGCTAGATGATTTTTATTTATTTTAGGAAGCTTTCTTGACTTTCCACATTCTCTGAAATTAGCATGCATTCTTTTATTTTATTATGTTGAATTTTAGTTTAAGAAGAGGTATGCTAAGGCAGCGGTCTTGCTTCAAGGAAGTCTCATCTATGTGATTTTGTTCACAATAGAATCCTCAGTGCTGAGAACATAGCACACAGAGCAGGTATTCAATTTTTTAAGAAATAAATGAATTTTAAAAATTTGGAAAACATTAATTGAGTCTTATTCTTAGAAATATGCTTTGCAAATTTTATGGATTTGCGACACTCAAGCCCTTTATCACCATACAAGAACAAACATTGAAGCCAACACGTGATGAGACAACCGCTGTAGGATGGTTCACTCCTGTTATTGAATTGGCTAATGCTGCTTTCCTGCTAAGTAGGGGCCTGTATCTAATTGGAAGTTAATAGCAAGAGTGTCACTGTTTATCATCAACTCTTGACTGTCTGTAGTATTAGAGGGTAACAATGATGCAGCTAATCCCCAAATCATTTCTGTTTGGTTTGGAAAAGAGGTACAATTTTTCCCCAGCAGGTTTGCCTTCCTAATTCTTTTTTTCTTGGACAGGGTTTGCCTTTTTTGGGAGCACAGCCTGTCTGGCTGATGGGGAAGGCAGCAGGAAATGGGCCAGGGGCAGAGGGAAGCCAGTTTGGGATTAAACATGTACCACCCTTCAGCCTTAGGTACTGAATTTAAGGTTCACTTGCACCATTTGAGAGAGATATTACCTCTTTTTGGTATAACACTTCCGAGTCTGTGGAGAGGGTGGGTGGAGAAGGCATTTTTTCTTAGAAGCCAGGCTTTTTTCCTCCCCTCTCTTTGCTCTTTTAAAAATCTCTTTAGGGGAAGAAAGTTCAATGGTGTTGGTGATATTATGACCAACTTGCCTTAGGTTAGCAGAATTTCTCCTTTTTCCCTTTCATTTTTTTTTTCCTTTTGGATGTGGAGAGGAATAAGGTATATTGATTTTAATAAAGTTGAAAGCATCTTTACTTTAGTAAAGTAGATACTGTTATGATGGAAGGGTTTTTCTTTGAAAATATCTCAAGGGAAAAGATGCCTTGCATTTGGTGGGGTTGAGGGTGCACCTCTCTTTAAGTTTGAAGGATTTCCATTTTTCAAAAAAATAGGTTTTGTGGAGAGTACCTACAAGGACCACTTGTTTTAATGAGGTTGGAGAGCCCTCCCTAGTAGTATTTTTCTTTCTTTCCTTTCCTTTGAAATAATTTATTTGGGACAAAATTAGATTGGGGACATCTCTCCTGAACAAATTTCTTTTTCTTTCCTTTTTTTTAAACAAAAAGAAATAGTAAAGCCTGGAAGATAAATAAGGTCCTTGGGATTGGGTGAGATTGGGTGCATCTCCCCCCTAGAAGAAGCTTGAGAAAGAACTTTTGTGGGTTTTTTCTCCTTATCATGGAGAGTGGAGTGGGTTGATCATCAGGAATAATATACAATTTCTTCAGTAAGGTGTTGGTGCACCTTTCTGGAGGAGAATTTCTTTCTTTCAACCTTCAAAAAATGATCCCTTGATTTATTTTTTTCCCTCTCTTTCTGTCTTCCTCTATCTCCTTTGCTCTGTCCTCTCCCCTTTCCCTCTCCCTTCCTCCTTCCCCCTCTTTCTTTCTTCCTCTCTCTCCTCAACCCTCTCTCCCTTCCTTCCCCTTCCTCCTCTCTCACTGTCCTGTCCCCTCTTCCTCCCTCCCTTCTCTCTCTCCCCTTCTTTCTCTCCCCCTTCCTCCTTTCCTTTCCCTTCCCCTTTTCTCCCTCCTCCTCCCTCTTTCTCTCCCTCCATCTCCCTCTCTCCCTCTGTTTCTTTCTCTCTCTCTCCCCCTCCTGTCCCTCTCTTCCTCTCTCTCCTTGTTCCCCCTTCCCCTCCCCTCCCCTCCCCCCCTTTTTTGTTTTGAGAAAAGTATTTTAGGACTTTGGTGAGTTTGAGGGCATCTTCATACCCTAAGAAGGAGATTTCTCTTTTAAAATATCCTCTTCAAGTTCTTGCTTCTTCTCCCCCAATTCTAAATATATTTGCTTGTTTTAAGGGGGACAAAAGGGGCTTTTTTGAGGCTGGGGACACTTTTCCTTAAGAGGACTTTCTTGGCTTTATGTTTCTCCCCTACATTTGCTATTTATTCTGTAAATTTTAAAAATCCTATATTAAGAATGAAGCTTTTGGCAAATTATATGAATGTATTAAATTATCACATGTACCCTGAAAATATGTACATCTATTATATATCAATAAAAAATAAAATTAATTTTAAAAAATAAATAAAATAAAAAAGAATAAAGCTTTTGAGTGTGAGTTAATTTGGGTCAATTCCAATTAGAATGATTTTCTTTTATGTTTTCTTCTTTTAAAAAATGGTGCTTGTTTTTGTTGTGTTTTTATGAGGAGTTCATGGGTCATTGTAAGGCTGAAGCACTTTTCTTCTTTAAGAAGATTTTGTTTTTATTTCATTAATAATAATATCCCCTCCACAAACACAAGTACCTTTCCATTCTCAATTTTCTTTTAAATCTTAAAAAAATGTATTTTAAGAATAAGTTTCATGTTCTTTGGTCATCTGGGGGAGGTATTTCTTTTGTTTCTATTTTTTCCCTTTCTTAGAATTAAAAATTCAGGAGATTTAATACAACCAGGGACCTGTCCTTCAATATTTCTTTCTTTTTTAATTAAAATATGTGTATCTAGAGGGAGGATTAGTCAATTTCATTGACTATGATGATTTTGAGAGTGTCTTTTGAAAGATTTCCTTTTGTTTGTTTTTCTTTAAAAAATTGAAGGGTGATAAATAAAGGTTATTTTCCTTGGTGAGGTTGGAGGCTCTGTCTTTAAGATTGATCTCCCTTTCTTTTAGTTCCTTTTTCTAATTTCTGTTTTTCAATTCATTTGTGGGAAGGTAGTAGGCTCATTAGCTTGAGCTTGGGGGGATGAGATGGTCTCTTTCTTTTACTTATTTTTAAAAATTGAGACATCATTTACATACCATAAAATTCCAAAAGAAGCCTTGTACCCTTACCCATTATACCTACTCACCCCTCTCATATTCCTCCAGTCCCTGGCAAGTACTCATCTCTTTTCCATCTCTAAGGACTTGTCTATTCTGGACATTTTATGTAATTGGGAGTAATAATGTTAGGGAGCTTTGGTGAGATTAGTGGATCACCCCTTTGGAAGATTTATTTTTGCCCCCATAATTTTGACATGGGCCATAGAGTGCAAATAAAGCTTATAAATTTCATGAATTTTTTAAGGTTTGAAATACTGTTTAATTTAAGATTATTTCTCTTTCTTTTCATTTTTAAAATTTTCTTTGGAGGATATAAGCTTCATGGGCTTTGATGAGGATGAGAAGAACCTCCCTTTAGAATTTTTTGTCTATTTTTTTTCTTAAAATAATTTTCAGAGGAGGGATAAGTTTCATTATCTGGGTCACTGTGCATTTCTTTTTAAAAATTCATAATTTTTTTTTCTATTTTGAAAAGGTTGTCTATTTGTTTTGGTTAAGGCAAGGCATCTTACTTAAAATGACTGCTTGCTTTCTTTTTTAAACCCTTAAAATTATTTTTTTCCACTGAAAGAATTACAGTCAGCAGGCATTGGAAAGGTTGGGCAACCTTATCCTTAGTAGGATTTCTATTTATTTCTTTTCCCCCAAAAACCCCCAAAACAAAAAAAGGTCTTCATGAGTAATCAATTCAGGGTCTCTGCCTCTTTTCTTTCCTTCTCAGGCTCCTCTTCTATGCTGGCCCCCTCTGGGAGCACCAGAAGTAGAGCAGCAAGCACTGCTTTGGAAAAAAATATCAGAGCTGATGAGATGTCAGCTAAAAGACTATTCTTAGACAAATGAGGATCCTATGTGTCACAGAAAGCCATATGTTGGATATTGTTCAAAAATCCACAATAGATAATGTAATCATCACATCCTATTAACTGTCATGTTTCATTTTTGCCCTTCTTCACTCTGCTGCCTTGTTCAGGGAAATAAAAGGGTTAATAATGCAGAGGAAACCATTCTGTAAGCTGTAAAGTGCTATAGGAGCAGAAGGGATTATATCATCCTTATTGTAATGTCCCTGGATGGTTTCCTGGCCTCTATGGATTTTTTCCCCTTTCCTTGGAAGCACTTTGGGTAAAGGCTCAGGCTTTTGGGCTGCAGGTCTGTAGAAGCTCCAGTTTGAGATTTAAAAAAAAACCTCATAAGAATTGTACTCTCAGAAAGGAAAGACCACTGACCAAATACCTCATTCTCTTTTCTAGAACATCCTTCAGCAAATGCTTAGGAGCTCTCAGAATATACCAAATAAATCAGATGGTATCATCAAAGCTTGGCAAGGAAGGGGGAAAGAACCGAAGAGGAAAGAAAGTAATTTAATCCTAACCTTCAACAGGTTAAACATTCGAATCTATAATCCTAAAGCTGTTTACAGTCACTGCAGATACTCTGTTCATTAAAAAATTTATTACGCCTGAAGCCAACAATATCATTAGTCTGCTGCTGTTGGGGCTGCGTGGAATAAGGACACTTTCCAAGCCTTTTAAAAAAATTGTTAGTAATTTTCCTCTTAATTTTGGTTCCAATATCCACTCTGAAAATGGAAAGATTCACTGTATTTCCTTAAGGGCTATATATTAAGGCTATTTAAATAAGCATTTACTTCTCATTCTAAAAACGAATGAGAATGAATTTTCATTCGTTAACAGCAGCAGCTTCTACTTTGCTGGAAATGGAATTGATAAGTTTCAAGCTTCAGCAAGTGTTTATTGAGCAAAAACATGGAGGGCTGCATTGTAGGAGGCACTGAGAAAGATGGCTCCCTTATTGAGAAGCTCAGAAATAGGTAAGATAATAAAATAATCAAGCAAAAATTACCAGACATCATCAACAAATGCTTGCTATTTTGCAAGAAAATACATGCAAGAAATGTCAGTTTTGTGTGCAAAACTGTTCTGTCATGGTTTGGGGATAATGGTAATTACTGTATGGTCATCAGGAGGGATACACAGACCCATTTCACTCCCCCACAAATAAAAGAAACAAAAGTATATTTCTCCCAAGGTTTTCACCAATCATTTGTATGGTGTGATTATAATTTCATAGCTAGTCAAAACTCAATGAGTAAAATATATACTTTCTTCAAGCACAACTGAGAGGAGAGAAACAAATATGGTCTACTTCATATAAGCCCCACTCCCCCCAAGAGAGTTATAGCATTGCTAAAGAACCAATTCACACATCCTTACTTACACTTGCTGCCACCAGGTGGGAGACCATGGCTCATTTACTGGGAATCAAAACATTTTAGAAAGGAAGAAAATAGACAGGTTTGGTTCACAGACTGTGCTACCCTGGTAGCTACTTGGAAAGGAAACACGAGCCCCCTTTTCTCTACCCTCATGCTTGGCATAGAATTTGCAACCAGCAGGTTCTGAAACCTTACTGAAAACCCAAAAGAGAACAGGTACAGACTGGTAGATGCTGCTTTTTTACCGCAATACCAGTCAGCAAAATTATCTGGGAGAAACTTGCTGTCACACTCAAACACTTGGTTTTGCTTATTTCATCCTCTGAATTATCAGGCTAGTTTCATGCTTGCTATGTAGGATTTCATTGTGTGATGAGACCTGTATTTTGTTTTGTTTCCTGAGATTTTGTATATGAGGGTGTGTGTGTGTGTGTGTGTCTGGGTGTGTGTGTTGTGTTGTGTTGTATGGTTGTTTTTCCCAAGCTTGCCTAAAGGAGGCCATGTTTTAGAACAATGCCACCCCAGCTAAGATGGCAACCTGTTTGCCTTGAATGTTAAGATACAAGCCAGCTGGTTGTAGATGCTATTTGTCTGGGGAGGGTGCAGCAGAGAATGATTCTGTCACTGAAGATCAGATGTTCCCAACTGCACCAGAGGGCATACTGATATTGGGGGGAGGTTTAAGAGGGTCTGGATCCCAGCAATTTGAGCATTTACCCAGATCCTTAGTATCCTTCAAAATCCTCCAGAGCCACTGATTAATCTACATGGCCTTCTTGATGGATGGTCAGGGTTCTTAACCCCATCCTACAGATAAGTGATTCAACAAATGTCTGGATCTACCAAAGGCAAAATCAAACCCCTGGGGTCCTGGTCCCTGCCAGTGCTGCCAATTGTCTGAGTGGGTACTATGTAGAAGAAGCTAACCTGGTTCCTCTTAGCTTGATCCTCCTCATCTGTCTGGCAACAGACATTTTCCTGTCAAATTAGTAGGAAATGCTTTCCCACTGGGGGATGCTTTTTATGCATGGGTTGGGCCCCCAGTCAGCCTTCCAGAGGCCAAAGAGGAGATGTATTCACTGGCCATCCTATTAATTACACCCCCAGGTGTCAGTTTCTGAGCCACATTCTTGAAATTTCACTTAAGATGGCCACAGGTCAAGTGATTCTGGCTAGTCTCTCTCCCACCTGCTTAATGCAAATTCCTCCAAAAAGACAAGAGCAAGCACTGGGTTAGGCCCCTCCCTTTCCCTCCTGGAGATCACTGCAGGGAAGGGCATCTGCACCACCACCTGGTGTGCGGTCCACAGCAGAAGGTTCCTGAGCCATGTCCCTATGTTCTGCCAGGCGGCAGGATGGACGGACATTGTTGGTGTGTTGTGTTATTCGTTTGTTTCTGTGTATGTATGTGTGTGCATGTGTGTGTCTGTGTGTGTTTTTCCTTCAGGGAAAGCTAAATCGAGGTGTACGAATGCATTATCATGATTTTCACAGTTTCGTGGAACGAAGTTTAGGGGAAAGGAAGAGTAGGGGGAACGCAGAGAAAGCAGGAAAGACAGACAGACTCCCGCTGACGAGCAGATGGGCTTTCATGGGTCCAAGGCAAACACCGAAAACCTTATTCCTCCCTCTTCCCATTGGATGAGTGCTGGAGGATTCTTCACTCATCTTTTCCCCGCTATGTGCATCCGTTTAGAAGGCGTGGTTGTAGACTTGTAGAGAGGAGGGTTCCCATTCACAGGCTCTTAAATACCAACTCCTATTTGCGTGTCTCTAAACCAAGACTCCTGTACCATTCCAACTGGCCCTGGTGCGGGATACCAGTTGTCGGTTTGAGACACTGCGCATCATTGTATCACTGTTTGCACCTACCTGCTGGGAAATCCTGCAGACAGATGGAATGGTGGCTTCAACACACGCATGCTCTCCCTCTCCTCCCGGGCGAACCCTGCCCTTCCCCTGCAGTGCGCGGGGGCGCCGCCCATCCCCTCATTTTCACAGGGAGTAGCAGCGCCCAGCAGCCAGCAGAGGCGCCGGGCACCTCCCCAAGCGCCGCCAGTTGTGCCCCAGCTGAGGCGCCTCCTCCTCAGTGGCACGGAGGGGGGCAAACAGGCGGCAGCTCCGCAGCTTGGGCCTCTGCAGCAGTGACCAGGGCTAAGAGGTGTGTCCCACCGCCCCCACTCAATCTAGTCCGCAGTGTACTGGGGCCAGCCCCAAACACTTTTCCAGATCTCTTGAGCTCCCCGGAGGGTATCTTCCTCCTCTTTTCCAAGATATTGGTGCTCACTGCACTGTCGCTTCTCCAGGTGGGGAAAACTGCTATGATTTTCACCCCTTGCTGTCACCCAGTTTCTAGCCCCAAACAGCCCACTCTCACCTCCCACATGTTGCTTCCCGTCTCCCAACCGCTTCCCACTCCCCTGGTCTCCCCAATCCCTACATCTTTCCTAGCATCTTGGCCAGCCAGTGGCAGCCAAATGGGATGTAAGGAGTACCCTGAGTCCCGCAAGCTCCATAGCCATCCGACCTCATCTTGTTTCTTTTTCCCTGCTCCTGGGGCTCTTTTTCTTACCTTTATTCTGGACCACGACATTCCGAGTGATGGAGATGACTGGGTCTTTAGACCCTTCTCTCGAGTGTCCACCGGACACGGCAATAGACATGGTGCTGGACTTGGCTTCAGACCGGACTCTGGAGCTGCCTCAGGGCAGGACTCTAAGGCCGGTTTTGTGGCAGGTTCTGGGGCCGGCTCTGGGGCCGGTTCAGTGGCTGGTTCTGGGACTGGCTCTGGGGCCGGTTCTGTGGCTGGTTCTGGGACTGGCTCTGGAGCCGGTTCAGTGGCTGGTTCTGGGGCCGGCTCTGGGGCCGGTTCTGAGGCTGGTTCTGGGACTGGCTCTGGGGCCGGTTCGGTGGCTGGTTCTGGGGCCAGTTCTGGAGCCGGTTCAGTGGCTGGTTCTGGGGTCGGCCCTGGGGCTGGTTCTGTGTCTAGTTCTAGGGCTGGTTCTGAGATCGCCTCCGGACAAGGTCCTGGAGCAGGCTCTGGACAGGGCTCTGGTACCGGTTCTGGCGAAGGCTGGAGGAGCGGCGGCGGCCACGGCGGCAGCGGCTCCGGAGACTCCGCGGGCTGCTCTCCATCCTGAGGCCGGGCAGTGCCCTGGCCCGCGGCAGCTCCGCGGTCCATGGCTGCACACCGCCTCACGTCTGGGCGGCCCGCGCCCCAGAGCTTGGAGGGCTAAAGTTCCCTCGGGCGGCCAGCCTCCTCCAGTCCAACAACCCCTCGCAGGGTGCCAAACTTTCCCCCGCCGTGCTCCATGGCTGGCTCCGCTCTGAGGTCTGACTGAGGGGCGCTCTGCTTCTCGCTTTGCTGGAACACGCCCCTCGGTGAGCGCACACTTCTTCGTAAGCAGCCACGGGTCCGATGGGCGGGAAGCAGAGGGGCTTGAGAATGCGGACTGGGCAGAGCGCTTGATGACCTAGCGATGCGCAGAAGAGGAGGGGGG
>VBSM01001483.1:1021107-1045471 GCA_008086735.1 Cheirogaleus medius | reverse complement strand
AGATACCTCATAGTCCTTGGCCATTTGCTCATATTTGTGAGTAGGCCCCTAAAATGCCTATTAGAAGATCAGAGAACTTAGTGAGACTTGTAGACTATTAGTGTATTCATTTTCTACTGTGGTGTAACAAATCACCACAAACTTAGTGGTTTAAAACACCACATAATGATAATCTCATGGTTTCTGTCCATCAGGAGTTCAGGTCTGGTGTAGCTGAGTACTCTATTAAGGGTCTCCCCAGATTGCAATCAAGGTGTTGGTTAGGATGTAATCTCATCTAAAGCTTGGACTGGGGAAAAATTTGCTACCAAGCTTATTCAGATTGTTGGTAGAATTTATTTCCTTGTGGCCACATAACTAAGGACTTTGGCTTTTTGCTAACTGTTGGCTGGAGGCTGCCCTCAGGTCTTAGAGGCCATCCACAATTCCTTAAGGACATCGACAGTTACTTGCCATGTGGGCTTCTCCAACATAGCCTCTTATTTCATCAAGCCCACAAGAAGAGACCCTGGCTTCAGTCTGCTAAGGCAGAGCCTTTTATATAATATAACTTAATCAGGAGAGCAACATCCCATCACCTTTGCCATATTCTGTTAGGTTAGAAGCAAGTCACGGTTCCTACCTGCATTCAAAGAGGCAGAATTACACAAAGGCATGAACACCAGGAGATGGGAATCATTGGGAATTAACATAGGGCCTGTCTACCACAATGGGTTTCACTGCAAGGTGATCTGTCTGGGTCCTTTCATTGGACAACCCCTTATACGAGCACCTTTAGTTATTTTTCCTGGGGTTTTTCACATTCTCAAAGAAGAATCTTCCAGTACCCTGCCTGGAGTTTGTAAGCCTGACTTTCAGCATTCTGAGAACTAAGTGGGGTAAGGGGTTAGGCGGTCTCAGCAATCAATAGGTAAACAGGAACATAACCTGTTTTCCATATGGTATCTCTTCCTCAACTGTGCTCAATGTTTCCCCAGTCCAGAGACACTTTGCTTTACTCTCTCTAGAGAATAAACCTCACATATGATGGGAGTTGGGATCAGAGACAGTCACAAAAATCACCCCACTGTGTGGAGTTGTGGATGAGATCTTGGGATCTAACTGCTTAATAAAAATTTCAACGACCACTCTCCTTTTCAGCCTCACTTTCACCTCCACTTCCAGAAGTACTGGTATCACCAATTTTCAAGACTGTTTGGAGGTTCTTTGTTGTGAACTGTGCTGTTTATCAACTTTTTCCACTGCCAGTTTTGGATTCACTTTCCTCAGGCTTGCTAAGTCAGTTATCCTTGTATTATCATTTTCTAGTTTCAAAAACTGCATTGTTATCTTCTCTACCAAAATCACTGTCATTTTAATGGGTTTGGCAAAGGAGTGGAGTTAAATGCATGTGTTCAAATTGTCACTGGGGTATCCTAATTTACATGTCAAAAAGATTACCTTGACCTTTTTGTGAAGAATAGACGATGAGTGAGGAGTAACAAACGGAAGTTGGCAAACACTTAGGTAGCCAGTCAAGAGATATTTATATTTAAGAGAAGAAATTGATAGAGCTTGATGGTAGATTGAGAGTAGGTAGCAGAGAGAGAAGAGAGGAAGGTGTCACTGATGACTCTTAAGCTTGTGTAGCTGGATGGGTGGCACATTTCTTCTATTTCTTGACTCATTGTTTTCATGTTATTTTCCAGGACTGCTATCACACACGTGTCTCCCCTCACCACTACAATCAATGCTACCACAACACCAACTCAGAGCAAATCTAACATTGCCGGGAACACAGTTACCATGATATATATATAAAAAAAAAAAACGGCCTTAATTTAACCAACAACTACTACTACTGCTCCCACCTATGGAGTGATGATTACTGTAAGTCTGGTTCCATGTTAAGCACTTTCCATATATTATTTCACTTAACTTCCCAAACAGCCCTGTGAAGTAAGTACCCATCTGTAATTCATTACCATTGAATCCTTCAAGTGTATTCTTTCCAAATCGATCAAGTGCTGGGGAGGATAGTTTCACTATAAATTGTAACAGGGGATCTAGAAGTGATAGGAGGGCACATCACACCAGCTGTTGTCATTCCTACTCATTTGCTGTCCATTCCACACCTGTGGTAGCATGCATTGCTGTGTAGTCATACTGCCTCTCTCTCCAGTTAACCACCTCCTCCTATTCTTGCCTGGAAACTTTGTTTCTTCTCGAAATCCTCTCTTGTGTTTGTATTATTTACCAAGAATGTTCACTTTGCCTCCAGCTGCAGCACAAAACTGCAGCCTTATTCTACTCCACAACTTCTTCATAGGAGAAATGGAGGCTTGGAGTGGAGAACTTTGTCCAATATGCAAACTTCTGTGGAATTTCAAGAATGAAAGGCATAAGAATAGAAATGCCTTGAATTGTTCACATGAACAAAGCCCAGAAAAGGACCAACAAGTGGATTAGGGAGAAGTGATTTCAATGCAATTTTAGATGTTCTACAAGCTTCTTGAGAAAAGAGAGGGCTGAGGGAACTGGGAGCAGACAGTATATACTACATTAACTCATTACTAATTACATGGGGTTGCTACCCCTAAGAGAAAGCCTAGAAGGATGAATTAGTCATCTCTGGCTGCCATAACAAAATACCATAGACTAGGAGGCTCAAACAACAGAAATTTGTTTATCACAGTTCTGGAAAATAGAAGCCTGAGATCAGGAACCAGCATGGTCAGGTTCTGGAAAGGGCACTCTTCCTGACTTGCAGGGGATCAGCTTCGTGCTGTGCCCTCACATGGCAGAGAGAGAGAGAGAGAAAGAAAACAAGTTCTCTGGTGTCTCTCCTTATAAGGACACTAATCCTATTGAATTAGGCTCCACTCTTATGACTTCATTGAACCTTAATTACTTTCTTATAGGCTCTGTCTCCAAGTCACAGTGGGGGTTAGGGTTTCAACATAACGAATTTTGAGAAGGACACAATTCAGTCCATAGCAGAGATTAAGCTCTGCCTTGCAGGTCCTCACTGATTCTTCCCCCTAGAGTTAATCAGTACACTTGAGAATATAGGACATTGACAACCAAGTCAATCAGCAAACCTAGGTGAGATTTGCATAGACTCCTATGTTTTATTTGTACCATTAGCTATGACAGCACTTTTAGAGCTCACACTCTTTGCCTCTAGCCACTTTCATTCTGCTGAGTTCTGGTTGGAATTTTACTCCTTTGTAAATCTTTTTCTTTTGTGTTATATTAAGCTTCATCAAGACATACTTCTAGTATGATAATAAAAAGAGGTGGCTAGATTGACTGACTACATTCTAAAATATCATCGACTTTCCTCCCTCAAAAAAGGTTTTTTGTGTGTGTGACTAGTGATGGGTGTAAGGGTAATTCAGAGGATAGAGTCTGTAAAAGATGTTTGACTTCTTTGGAGACAAGAGTGACGGGGGAAGATTTTGTAGTCTTGACGACATCACACGTGTGCTCTCTCTCTTCCATGGAAACCAAAATGTGTGAATGAGACTGAGGGAGTCAGCTAATTCTCATCCTCCCTCCACTCCCACCTTTAGCACTAGCCTCGGGGCTAGTGTTTTTCTTTTTCAGAGCCAAAAATGAACATAATAGAGAACAGAAAGAGATATCGCAGTGCCATAAGTAACTAAGTAACTTAGTTTCTTCTTTATTGTAGTTCTGGTTGCTGCTACAGAGCTTTCCATTATTGCCCTAGGCACCTTCAGAATAGAGTTCAAATAGTCATTCACCGTGAACCCAGAGGCTTGAGCTCTAAATACTGCATGTGTCCCAATGCATGCAACTCTGTGGGGTTTTTTTTTTGAGAGTGGGGTTAATGTCTTTCTAGAAGCCAACCATATTCATCCTTTTATCAAACATTTATTGAGTACTTACTGTGTGCCAGGCACTGTGGTAGGTATTGGATATTTAAAGACACATAAGGTACAATTTCCTACCTTTGATGCACTTACAGCTTCACACATGATCTGTCTTCCATACAGAGCCCCACATAAATCCTTGAAATACAGAATAATAAGTGTGATGATTATCCTGGACAAAGTGCTAGCTCAGAGAAAGAATAGTATATCTTTGTTCTGGGGAACTTGGAAAGTGTTCACAAAGGAGGTGACATTTGAGCAATGTTTCAAAGATGGAGAAGAAGGGAAAAGTCATTCCAGGCATCAGAAGTAGCATATGCAAAGACACAGAAATGTAAAGGGGCATAGAGTGTTCAGGGAGCTGCAAGAAGTTCAGTTTGATTGAAACAATGTCAGGCGATCTTCCTAGAAAGGAAGGTTAGAGTGATTATGAAGGACCTCCTTGTGCCATGCTTAAGTATTAATACTTGGATTTAGCATTGACCATTTTTGGGCAAAGGCAGGACAGACTATTATTGGCAATTTCTAAAGCTCACTTCAACAACTACATGGAGGACAGTTTTAAAGGAGGAAAGAATGGATGCAGGGGGAGTGATTAAAAGGTTGTTGCAAAAATCCAAGCGAGAAGTGATAAGAGTCAGAACAAAGGCAGTGAACACCTAAGTGGACATGTAGGAATAACATTTGTCGGGTGTTGGGCGGGTGGGAGGGGGGAGGAGGGGATGGGTATATACAAACATAATGAGTAAGATGTGCAACGTATGGGGTATGGTCATGCTTGAGGCTCTGCCTCGAGGGGGGAGGGGGGGTGTGGGCAATTTACATAACAGTAATATTTGTACCCCCATAATATGCTGAAATAAAAAAAAATTTAAAAAAAAGGTAAAAAAAAATAATGAGGAGGGAGTATGATTAAGAGGCAATTCAAAACAAGATATAATAGGACTTTGTGACAAAATGAATGTGGTTGGGTACTGGGTAGAGGAAAAAGTTTTGTGTGACTCCCAGATTTGTAGTTTAGGTGACTTGATAGGTGTTAGTGCCATTAATAGTGATCAGTGAGGCAGGGCATGGTGGCTCACGCTTGTAATCCCAGCACTTTGGGAGGCTGAGATGGGAGGATCACTTGAGGTCAGGTGTTTGAGACCAGCCTGAGCAACATAGTGAGACCCCATCTCTACAAAAAATTAAAAAGTAGAAAAATTAGCCTGGCATGGTGGCACATGCTTGTAGTCCTACTTGGGAGGTTGAGGCAGGAGGATTGCTTGAGCCCAGGAGTTCAAGGCTGCAGTGAGCTATGATTGTACCACTGCACTTCAGCCTGGGTGACAGAGTGAGACACTGTCTCCAAACAAAATAGAGATCTGAGTGGGAGAGATCCAGTATACAGTTGAAAATATGGGTCTGGAATAGAGGAGAGATGTGTAGGTTGGAGAAAAAAAATTATGTATCATCAATGTGGTAGTTGAAGTCAGGAGTGGAGAAGATTTCCCTGGGAGAGTTTGCAGAATGATATGAGAAGGGCATCATGGATAGGATCTCTGGAAATGGTAACCTATAAGGGGTAGGCAGAGGAAGAGAAGTTGATGAAGGAGGGGAATGAATAATCAGAGAGATAGGTGGAAAACTTGAAGTGAGGGAAGATCTGGTCCACAGTGTCAAATATGGCATGGAGGTCAAGAAAGATGATGACAGGGGCAGGGCCCACTCGATTCAGCACTCAGGGTGTTAGCGACCTTTAAGAGAGCAGATTCAGTAGAATGGTACCAAAAGGAGCCCAGTCCAAGTGGGCTGACACACAAATAGGTGGGAGGGAATTGAGGCTCTTCAGTGCTAGTACTTGAAGAGAAGCAGGCTACTCTTTTTTTAAATTTTGAATTATGGATTTATAAATATTCTAATAACAATGAACCTTGCCCTGAGTGTCCCTTTTACACTGAACAACACAGCTAGGATAATCAGCAACAGATCATTTTTATCTGTACCTAATATTTAATGTTTTTTGTATATTGCTCCATAGGTTATATAATATATATTTGAACAAATATATATATATATATATATATATATATGAAGGTGTCTTTTGTTTCTGATAAGATGATTAATCAATCAGTTTTGAAGATCCCTTCTGTAGAGGAAGGCCTGCAGACCTACTGACCCCTTTGGTTTGGGAAAATCTCCTACCTGCCTCAAAGCAACCCCATCCTCACACAGGAGGGATGTTAGGGCATGCAACACCCCTGGAAGCATTTTAATTTATTCACTCTGGAAACATTGTTCTTTCCACGTGCTTTTAGTGGACATAAAGATTTGTCTGCAAATTGAGGGAAAAATTGGGAAGCCCTCCTGAGTCCATCGGTGTTCCTCAAGGCAGTTACAAAGACTAAGTTCTGAAATCCACAGAGGTGCTATCTCAGACAGTGATGCTCAAATCTTTTTTCACTCTAACACACCTGAGGGGGGCCCAATTCGCATTATCAGTAAAAGTAATTCATTGATTGTGAGCCAGGAGGTAAGATAATAATGATGGACCACTTTTGTTAAATAGCCGGACACTGGAGGTGGGGAGGGTGGGAGGGTGGGAGGAAGATGAGGGGTAAAAACTTACCTATTGGGTACAGTGAACACTATTCAGTGATGGGCACCTTAAAATCCCCGACTTAAGCATTATACAAGGTATCCATGTAACAAAAATCTTTGTACCCCTTAATATTTTGAAATAAAAAAAAACTTCTTAAAAAATAGACACTGTCCTCAGAATTTTACATTAATTAAGCAAATTCCTGTGTCCCCAGGATACACATGTGGACACTGAGTCAGAGAAGTTGAGTGACTTGCCCTGACAAACTACTCTTTTAAGAAGTGTGGAGGTGAAGGAAGACAGAAAATAAAAGGAACAGGTATGGAGAAGACAGGTGTAGTTTGCCATTCAACTGAACTCTTTATGTGAACCCCATCCTCTTCTCTGGAGAAGATGTAGGCTGTGTGCCTGGCCCTGTGTTGGGGTAACACCAGAAAGGGATAGGAGATGCAAATGGCACACTCTGTACCTTGAGGTGCTTATGGGCTGTTTGGCTAGGTTTGTTGTTTTTCCTTAAGAAATAATCATATGGAAAAATAAAGAATAGAAAATGCTTTTAAAACTGGGTTGTAAAGCAATTGCTTGGAACTCAGAGTTCATTTTATATTAGAAACTTGCTAGAGATGCATACCTTTATAGATGGACCCATCAATCCAATTTGTCCCATGACATGTGTGAAACTCTCTCTCTCTGTTTTTTTAGGAAAATTAATATGAAATGATGTTGTTGTGGTACTAATAATTAAACAGAATTAACTATCAAGTTGAATAAGGCATGGGTTGTAAATGCTGGTACTCAGAGAGAAGCTGGTTTAATTAGGAGTGAGATAAAGTAGATGAGGACTTTTGTGGAGATTCTGAACAGGACTTTTGGCACTTTCAAGGACTTTAGAGGACACTGCATGGGTTCCTTATCATGCTTAATTTTATTTTAAAGCATATGGTTCTTCACTCTTTAATTTGGTTGCATCAGCACTGCTCTTATACTCGTCAACTGTAATTAGAGCTTTTAGTTGAATCACAAATGGAACAAAGAAGAGAATATTCACCTCCTAAACACTTGGTCCTTAATTTCCACACAGCCTGTTTGCTCAGTACAAGTTAGGATAAGTAGGCCGGGCGTGGTGGCTCACGCCTGTAATCCTTGCACTCTGGGAGGTTGAGGTGGGAAGATTGCATGAGCTCAGGAGTTCAAGACCAACCTGAGCAACAGTGACACCCTGTCTCTACTAAAAATAGAAAAAATTAGCAAGGCGTGGTGGCATGCACCAGTAGTCCAAGCTACTCAGGAGGCTGAGGCAAGAGGATTGCTTGAGCCCAGGAGTTTGATGTTGCAGTGAGCTATGATGACACCACTGTACTTTAGCCTGGGTGACAGAGAGAGAGGCTCTGTCTCAAAAAAATCCAAAAAGTTAGGATGAACAATGATAGCTGTTGTAATAAACAATCCTAAAATCTCAGTGACTTAACAGAGTAAAGATATATTGGTTACTCACATGACAGTCCAATGTGGTCAGTGAGGAAAGGGGAGTCTGATTGATTCCTCATAGTCATTCAGAAATCCAGTTTCTCCCATCTTATAATATCACCATCTTCCACATATGGCCTCCTTGGTTACTATAGAAGAGAAAGAAAAGAAGCAGAGGAACTTTTTGTAGATTTTAGTGCCCAGGCCTGAAGTAGAATGTATCATTTCCATCTCCATTCCATCAGCCAGAACTAGTCATATTGTCCACCTGTGAGCTCTTGTGTGCCCAGAACGAAAATAAAGTGATTTGCTGGATATATAGCAATGTTTCTGCCACAATGTCCATTAATAAATAATGGCTAAGGAAACTGTGGATGTCTTTTCTATGGAATGCTATTCAGTGCTTTAAAAAGAATGCAATATCTTAGCTGTAACCCATTTTACTAAGTGAAGTAGCCCAAGAATGGAAAAACAAGCACCACATGTACTCACCATCAAATTGGTTTTAACTGACCAACACTTAAGTGCACACACAGTAATAACATTCATCGGGTGTCGGGCAGGTGGGAGGGGGGA
This sequence comes from Cheirogaleus medius, assembly GCA_008086735.1. Taxonomy (NCBI): domain Eukaryota; kingdom Metazoa; phylum Chordata; class Mammalia; order Primates; family Cheirogaleidae; genus Cheirogaleus; species Cheirogaleus medius. The sequence goes on along the minus strand of VBSM01001483.1, from coordinate 1,036,972 downwards.
GGAGGGGATGGGTATATACACACCTAATGGGTACAGTGCACAACATCTGGGGGATGGACACACTTGAAGCTCTGACTCAGGTGGGGCAAGGACAATATATGTAACCTAAACATTTGTACCCCCTAATATGCTGAAATAAAAAAGAAAAAAAGAATGAAATATCTCTATGTGGATTGGCATGGAAATATCTGTAGAATATTTTGATGATTGGAAAGAACAATTTCAAAATGATATATTACTATATGATAACACGGAGACTTTTTTTTAAAAAGAGCAAAACCATACCCTATCTTTTCTATAAGTATATATGCATAGAAAAAAGATTTAGAAGGACACCAAAATCCAAACTGTCAACAATGGTTATTTCTGGAGAGGAGGGGAGTAGACCTTGATTGTTGGTGGTATGCAAAATGGAACTTATGTGTAACTTTCAAAATATTTACAAGGAAAATGAATTCATGTGTTATGTGTATGATTAAAATATGTATAAAAGAGACATATTTGGAGATGTGTATGTTTGTTATTTGTTTTCAAAAAGGATTTCATGTGTGAGTTTAGCTTTTGATTTGTTGAGTTGAAAGAGCTGATGGAATATCCAGGTTGTTGGCAATGATAGTTGGGGTCTGGCAGGCAGCTAGAGCGCAGGTTTGGAGCTCTGGGGAGAAGCTGGAGTTAGAGATGTTGATTGGAGTGAAAGTTCTTTGAATAGGGGTGAATACTGAAGCCAAAAAGTGTTAGGGACCTTAAAGGTAATGTTCCTCAAAGCATCAGGCTGTAACGAGAGGAGGCACTTGTGGCAGAATATATACCAATGCACTGCTTCTTTTATTGAGAAAGCTTTGTTACCAAAAAAAAAAGAAAAAAAAAAAAAGAAAAAATTCCGGCTGAACTAATCCATATGCTTAGTGATGTGAGTGATTTACATTCTGGACAAGCTTCTTATCTCATTGTGGTCCAGTAACTGACTGTTTGCTGATGGGCACTGGTACATGGACTACAGTTTGGGCAGCACTGCTCTGTGGAAGGAAGAATCTAGCAGGAGAAGAGATTTCAATTCTGAACCTTTGGATATGACCGCATTTGGAGGGATATAGGAGGAGAAAGAGTTATCAAAAGAGAAAGAAGTAATAAGATACTACATTAATGTATAGTGTTCCCAGAGTCAGGTGAGAGAAAGTTTCGGAAATTGAAGGAGAGTAGTCAACAGTGTCAAATGCCACGAAGAGGTAAAGGATGAGAGAAGGAAAGTCATTGGAGTTGATTCTCTGTGCGTGTGTGCACATGTGCACATGTGCGCTTGCTGGAAAGAACTACAATGTTATTGAGCACTTATTCTGTGTCAGGAACTGTGTTATATGCTTTACAAGTATGAATTCATTTGTTGAGTTTACTGATTAAATAAAAGAGTGTGAGACAGTGGTGGGGATAGAAGCCAGAGTTCTGGAAGTTAAAGAAAGGGCGGGTGGATACACGCATTGGTTGCAGAGAAGATAAGTGATACAAAGAAGGAAATACAATATTAGGTAGAAATTTAAGGGGAAGGGAAGTCTAGGGAGTTCACTTAGGATGACTTTGATTTCAATAAGGTGGGAGGCAAGATTGAGTAGAGGGGGCTTGAATGAGCAGAGAAGGTTTGTGACAGATGCTGTGGAGAATATGATGGGAGAACTGAAAGCTATATACATAAAATGATTTAAGGATCATTTTGTGACTTCTTTCAAGGCTCAGAAGGGCAGAAATCACAAATACAGAAGGCAGGGATCACTTGTGTATTGGTAGAAGGTTAAGGTGGTTGAGAAATTGGTGCTACCAATCCCCTAGCCACTTTTTCTTAATCTTGAATCTATGATAACTTGATTTCGTTCAGGATCCTATTTCAAATAGACAATTGTGACAGTGAAAAATTCTTCCTCTAGATTGGGATGTCATTGATATGTTGGCAGAAAAAGCTGTGGAGGGTTTCAGCTCTCTCCTCCCCTCAAGAAATCTGAAGATAAAACTGGTTCCCATAAGTCAGTCCATGGGGTCATTGTCTCTGCCCCTTCGTAAGTGGCTTTAATAAAGAAAGGATGGCTACGAGTCTATCTGACCTGCAAAGAGATGGAAGATTGGGTGGGATTCAGTTTAGGGTGACACTGTCACATGACATAATCTGTGACTAGTGACAATTGAAGAGATTATACTGGGAAATGGGGGACTAAACCTGGCTGATTAATAGTAATACAAAGATGACAGCCACTGAGCTCAGGGATCATAAAATTCCCATAGTGCTTGCAGTATGATTCTCAAATCATTTCCATGCAGATTCTGTCCAGTTAGTGAGTACTGGAAACTTCAGACCTTCACAGGTTCTTATCCCCATTTAAGTCTTTGAATAGTTTGAAATCCACTGTGCTTTCTTTTTTCTTCTCCCTGTTTTTCCTTTATCTCCTCTCTTAGAGTTCTTTCTTTTATAGCTTTTGCTGGGTACATTTAAGTTTGTAATCCACACCAGGAAAAAGCAGTTCTAAACATATAGTTGTGAGTAAAGGCAATGAATTGGCTATTTCAAGATTGGACTTGGAAGTCAGCTCTGCCACTAGTCGGCTGTGTGACTTTAGACAAGTCCCTTCCCTTTCTGGACTTCGGGTTCCACATCTTTAAAATGAAGGGCTTGGAATAGACGAATGAAGGGTGTGTATTAGAAGCAACAGGAGGTATATTTTTGAAAATCTGGATGCCCATGCCCTCTTGTAGGAGCCTCATTACATATAGAGTAGGACCCAGATATCTGTCAAATTATAAGGTGACATAGTTGACTCTAGTGCATACTTTCAATTGAGAAATACTGGCAAGAGATGATTTTTAAGGGATCTCCAGCTCTAACATAAAGAGAGAGAGAGAGAGAGAGAGAGAGAGAGAGAGAGAGAGAGAGAGAACTTTTTACTCTCTGGAAAGAAGGCTATCGATTGTTTACAAAATTGAAAATTGGGGACCTGAGACAGTAATGTAATATTTTTGCATTGTTAATGTGCAGATGTGTTTTGAAAGATTTAGCAGCAAATGTGCATGAACACTCACCTGCCTTTCCTGAAGAAATAACAAAATATGAAAACAAATAACAAGGCAGAATAAAAGCAGGGCGTTCTTGGGGAGATGAATACAGAGATGCACCAGTCATAGGCTCAGCCCTCCAGAAGCTTGAATTTTATGCCCTGTATTTTCCTATCCTTCTGACATATAGCAAGGACTCCAGACTCACTGACACTTAGGTATTAAGACTTATTGTGTTTTGAAGTGTTATTCTGCCAGGGCAATTTGCATTTTGAGGCATCTATGCCAAAGAACTGCATTTCAACCAATGTTTATGGGAGAAATGTGAGGAAAATTTGCCTACCAGGAGGCTGAAATCTGGTTTGAAGATGCCCATGATGGTGTGAGGGGAACCAGATAATGGAGAGTCTGCAATGGAAATGGGCACCTGAAATGGGCCTCAAGAATAAGGTAGAGGGCTTTAAGAAGCAGTGGGGCAAGGGCCTCTGTATAAACCCTGTGTGGTGCACCATTTGCACCAGTGGTTAGCTGGACTAGAGATAGGAGTTTAGGAAGGTCAGCATGGATGTTCCAGAATGCAGACCACCTAAGCATGGATTTTGGTTTGTGGGAGAACTGAGAGGGCACATGTATCCAAATTCCATCCTTTTTGAAATGAATTGTTGGTGAGACAATATTTCGTAGTCATTCCACTGATAGGAAGTCAGCCAAATGGACTGTAAAATCAGACCTACAGGCTCCATATCTCCTAGTAGCTAACAAATCCCTAAGGTGTGAGCTTGGGCCTGACCCAGTGCCAACAATGTGGCTTGGATGTGGCTACAAAAGCCCAGAGCACTCCCCAGGGCTGGTTGTTTGCCACTGTGGCTTTGGTGAGCAGTAAAGAGGAGAGTCTCCCCCAGGGCCTTCTCGTGTTGCACAAAGTAGCTGCGCAGTCTCAGGATAAAGAGCAGCTTACAGCTTTTTGTGATTGGAGGGGCAAGTTCCTTACTCTAAAAAAACAACCCTACTTTGTGCTTTTCTTTAGGCAGAGCTGTAGTATGTCAGCTTCCGTAATCCCCTATTTAAAATGCAGTTGCTCTGGGGGCATTCACACTTTCTTTATTATCATCTAAAATCTCTTGAGCTGCTTTTAGATGCTCTTTGAGAGCAAAGCTTTAGGTTAGCAGTTTAGTGCAGTGGTTCTTAACTTGGTCCTCAGATCACCAGCAGCAGCAGCAGCAGCAGCAGCGATGGCACCTGAGAACTTATTAGATATGTAAATTCTCAGGCTCTATTCAGAGCTAAAACTCTAGGGGTGAAGCTCAGTAACCTGTGTTTTATTTATTTTTTGATGGGTTTGAATCGACTTTATTTTATTTTTCTTTATTTCAGGATATTATAGAGGTACAAATATTTTGGTTACATGTAATGCCTTTGTCTCACCCAAGCCATGGCTACAAGTGTGCCCTTCCCCTATACAGTGCACTCTACAACCATTAGTTATGAGTTTACCCATACCCACCAACCCCCTCCCACCTGACCAGCACCTAGTCAGTATTACTACCATGTGAGCACCTTAGTGTTGATCCTTTGGGTGGATGCCTAGTAGTGGGATTGCTGGATCAAATGGTATTTCTATTTTTAGCTCTTTGAGGTATCTCCAAGTTACTTTTCACTTTAGGGGGGTTATACTAGTTTTCAGTCACATCAGCAGTGTTAGAGTGTTCCTATCTCTCTGCATCCACATCAGCATTTGTTGTTTTGGGACATTTTGATAAAAGCCATTCTCACTGGAGTTGAGTGATATTTCATGGTGGTTTTGATTTGCATTTTCCTGATGTTAGAGATGTTGAGCATTTTTTTGTATATTTGTTGGCCATTAGTCTATCTTCTTTTGAATATATTTAACTAAGGAGGTAAAAGATCTCTACAGGGAGAACTATGAAACACTGAGGAAGGAAATAGCAAGGGATGTAAGCAGATAGAAAACCATATCATGCTCATGGATCAGCAGAATAAATATTGTTAAAATGTCTGTACTACCCAAAGTGATCTACGGATTCAATGCAATCTCTACTAAAATACCAAGCTCATTTTTCACAGACCTAGAAAAAAATAATTCTACGCTTCATATAGAACCAGAGAAGACCTGGTATAGCCAAAGCAACCTTAAGTGAAAAGAACAAATTGGGATGCATCAATTTACCAGACTTCAAGCTATACTACAAGGCTAGAATAACCAAAAAAGCATGGTATTGGCACAAGAACAAAGGCACAGACCAATGGAACAAGACTGAGAACCCAGATATAAAACCATCCTCATATTTCCATCTGACATTTGACAAAGCAGACAAAAACATACACTGGGGGAAAGAATCCCGATTCAATAAATGGTGCTGGGAAAATTGGATAGCCACGTATAGAAGACTGAAACAGGATCTGTACCTCTCACCTCTCACCTCTCACAAAAATCAACTCACGGTGGATAATAGAATTAAACCTAAGGCATGAAACCATAAGAATTCTAGAAGAAAATGTGTAAAAACTCTTACAGACATTGGCCTAGGCAAAAAATTTATGAAGAAGACCCCAAAAGCAATTGCAGCAACAACAAAAATAAATAAACTGGACCTGATAAAATTAAAACGCTTCTGCACAGCCAAGGAAACAATCATTAGAGAGAATAGACCTACAGAATGAGAAAATATTTGCATGTTATACATCAGATAAAGGGCTAATAACTAGAATCTATAAAGAACTAAGCAAATCAGCAAAAAAAAAAAAAAATCAAACAACCGCATTAAAATGTGGGCAAAGGACATGAACAAAAATTTAAACAAATTGTTTTAGAGGCAGGGACTCAATCTGTCACCCAGGCTGGAGTGCAGTGGCATCATCATAGCTCACTGTAACCTCAAACTCCTGAGCTCATGTGATTCTCTTGCCTCTGCTCACTAAATAGCTGGGACTGCACGTGTGTACCACCACACTCAACTGACTTTTAAATTTTTTGTAGAGATGGGGTCTCACTAGTTGTCCAGGCTGGTCTCGAACTCCTGATCTCAAGTGATCCTCCTGCCTCTGCCTCCCCAAATCCTGGGATTATAGGTGTGACCCACTGTACCTGGCCCTGCTAAGCACTTTTAAGGGATTATTGTGTGTATATGTGTGTGTGTCTGTAATCCCTATGGAGTTAGATATTATTTTTATCCTCACTTTAGAGATGAGGAAGCTGAAGCTCTGTAACTTTAAGTGAGTTGCCCAAGATCCCATAGTGGTAAAGCTCAGCTCAGGCAATCTGGCTCTACAGTCTGATCTTTTAAACTTCGTTCTGAGTCTCAGTTTCCTCATTTGTAAAATGGGGCTAGTATTATCCTACTTTGGAGAGTTTTAAGGAACAGAAATAATATATCTTGAGACCAGTTCTTAATAGGTAGTCCAGGGCTGGTGTTTTTAGAAAAAACCCTTTCTATAGAATCTGCAATGTAGATGGTGCTTTTCCATAAAGATGCCACCATAAGGTAACTAGGGCAGCAGGAGAGAGGTGCAGCCGTAGGAAGAGCCCCAGAGGTGGTACAGAGCCTGTCTCCTGCTTCAAAAGCTGCAGCTTTAATCTAGGCTAGGCCCCTTCCTCCTTGCCACCCCCACCTTTCACTCAGGCCTAATGGATTTAAGGGAAGCAGCATTCTCCATGGAAACTCCTCCCCCGCAGTGATTCAGGTAGGCCCCAAAGGATCACTTTACTGGAAAACTGGTGCTGTGCTGCACTCCTCCATCAATGATCTCTGGTGAGAACAAAATTGATGGAAGCCATCTCCCATCACACACCCTGCAAGCAGTTTGGAGATCCACACCCTGTTAATGAAAAGGAGAGGTCATGTGGGCCTCGAAAAATGCCTCTCCTTTTCTCATCTTCCTTATAGCTCTTAATTGGCTTGGGGAATATGTGTAAGATAGATGCCTTCCTACGCTTTCTATTGAAAGGTTGCCATGGAGACCAGGCCCAGCCTTTGCCTCTGGCCTATTGGCAGTCAACAGATGGCTCCTGGGCTGCTATCCTCATACTGGGACCCCCCTTTTCCAGTGGCTGTCCCTGTCTCAATGTTGCACACAGTAGGCATGAAATTCATTCATTCATTTAACACTTGTTAGTTGAGCATCTAATATTTGCTAGGCAGTGTTCCTAGGTTCTGGAGAACCAGAGGTGAATAAAGCAAATAAATGCTTGTTGAACTAAATTAAATTGAATCAGATCGAATTGCTCATCCCTGGGCAAGACACTGAACTAATTCAGTACTGAAAAGGATCCCAACTGATTTTCACCATAATTTATTTCACAAATATTTATTAAGCACTTACACTGGATGAGGCACTACTCTAGCTGTTGGGGATACAGCAGTGTGTAAAGCCTCTGCTTTAATAGAACTTATTATCTTTAAGAGGAAGACACACAATACACAAGTATGTAAACAAGATAACGATATTAGATGGTGATAAGTGCTATGAAAGTTATTAATATTGGGATACAGGGCTATTTTAAATAGCGTGGTTAGGGAATGATATTTGATTTGAGATGAGAAAGATGATAAGGACCCAGACATGGGAAGATCTAAGGGAAGAGCATTGCTGTCAAGGGGACCAATGTTTGCAAAATCTCTAAACTGGGAATAGCTTGGCTTGTTCAAGGGGCTGAAAAAAAAACTGGAGCAAGTTAAATAGTAAAAAGAGGTAGATAGGGGTTGTGTCACTTAGGGTCTGTTAGACCAAGGTAGGGAGTTTAGATTTTGTTCTCATGTGATGCGAAGCCATTGGAGACTTCTAAATAGTAAACATACATGATATGATTTATATTTCATAAGAGCACTCAGGAAAGCTGTATGGAAAATGGACTGTGCAAGGGAAAGAGTGGAAGCTGGGAGACCAGTGGAGTAGAGATGGCAAAGCTCCATTTAATATTTTAAAGTTGTGACCAGACAAGTGTACAATATAAGCAGCAAATTGCAAAAACTGAATATGTATGCTCTGAGTTTAAGTTAGTGGCTTGCAAAAGTGTCGGGCTTTATTCATTATATTGCCTTTCATCTCAGTTAACTGAGACTCTTTCAGGTTAGAGCTGAGACCAAAGAGGTCTCTCTAATTTACAACCCTTTTTCCACGTATAGTGTTGTGTATGTGTGTGTGTGTGTTTATGTGTTTGCATATGCATATGGCATCTCAGTGTCTTCTCATCTAGTTCTCTAAAATTAATTCTGGCCCCACCTAAATCATATATATCCCAAAGAGCAAAATCAGAAAAATTTCAAAATTTCAAGTGATCCAGGTATGCTTACGTTTGCAAAAAAACACCAAACCAAACCAAACCAAACCTCAAAACCCTGTTTTTGAAATTTAGGACTTAAAAACCAGATAAACTAGGAGATAATTATTCACACTTCTCATTATTCTTTTTTATATTTTGCTTTTCTCAAGCAGCCACTAACTTGTTCTTTTTTCCTTTATTTTTATTTATTTATTTTTTATTTTATTTTATTTTTTTATTTCAGCAAATTATGGGGGTACAAATTTTAAGGTTTCAAATAATGCCCTTGCTCCCCCTCCCCCCACAAGTCTGAGCTTCAAGGGTGACCATCCCTTAGACGGTGCACGTCTCACTCATTATGTGTGTATATACCCGCTCCCCTCCCCGCTCCCACCCGCCCAATACCCCATTAATGTAGTTCCTATGTGTCCACTTAGGTGCTGCTCAGTTAATACCAGTTTGCTGGTGAGTATATGTGGTGCTTGTTTTTCCATTCTTGGGATACTTCACTTAGCAGTATGGGTTCCAGTTCTATCCAGGAAAATACAAGATGTGCTATATCACCATTATTTCTTAGAGCTGAATAGTACTCCATGGTATACATATACCACATTTTATTAATCCACTCATGAATTGATGGGCACTTGGGTTGTTTCCACAGCTTTGCAATTGTGAATTGTGCTGCTATAAACATTCGAGTGCAGGTATCTTTTTTTGTTGAGTGTCATTGGATCTTTTGGGTAGATGCTAACTTGTTCTTTTAAATAGCAATTTCTCTAGTGCAGTTAAATTTTTGTTTACAGATCATGAACCAATCATTTCTAATCATGAACTGTGTGACAGTGGGGCTAGAGGGCAGAGAAATTCAATTCAATTCAACAAACATTTGTTGAGGTCTACTTTGTACAAATAAGGAAGAAGGTAGGTCCTAGGGAAAATATAGAGATAAATAAGGTTAATTCTTAGCCTCCTGAAAGCATGAAACAGTGTGAGGGAAGACAGCCAGCGCACAACTAGTTATAACATGAGGTAGCCTAGAATAGAGAGCTGTTAAAAAGTGCTATGAAATGTGGAAAGAGCAATTTTTTCTGACTGGGAAACATGGAGAAGGCTTCATAGAAATGAATTTTCTTTCACTTATTCATTCAGTAGCCTTCATCAAGCACCCACTATATGCCAAAAATGTGATAGATGCTGGGACTACCTACCATGGTAAACAAGACCCTGGGCAAGCAATTACAATGTAGTACGAGCAGGGCCATAAGGGGAGCACAGGGTGCTATAGGAGTACAGATGGATAGCATCAAGTCTAGCCTTGGGTAGGCTTAGATAGGCTTCTTGGAGTAGGTATTAGCTAAACTGAAATGGAAGAGTATAGGTTGGCTGGATAAGAGCTGGGATGGGAATGGGGGATGGTGTTCTAGGCAAAGGAGGCAGCACATGGTAAGGTTTAGTGGTGTGCACGGGGAGAAGAAGAGGGAGATAGAGAATAGGGTGAATGAAAGCAATTTGATGAATGAAATTTCCTGATGTTTTATCGGATAAGCCATAGCTTGAATGTACTATAGGAAATTTTGTATACTTGCTCCTTAGCAATCAGGTTCTTTTCCACTAACTACTCTTAATGAACTGTCTTTGATTAAGACAAAGAAATATCCAATAATCAATAGTGCAGTAGCTCTACCACCATTCTTATATTCCTCAACCTGGGTAGGTTGGAGAAGAGGGGCAAGACACACATTCTTGGGTATTTGTTTCTTCTATGGCAGCATTGTATCTTCTCATTGGGCGTCAGATAATGTCAACAGGATCATAGAGAACAGCAACATTAAAAAATCTATTTTTTTTCAGAGATTTACACCCCAAACTAATCCTTGTAGGTCTGCTAGAGGTGACTACCTTCATTTGGTAGCCCCTTTTATGGGGCGTTTAGATGTTAATGAAGGCTTTAATACTTACTTACATGTTGTTCCATAGGTGATAAAGACAACCAATTTATTTTACATATTTCAGAAGCACTATCTCATAATTGTTTATTACATTTAACTACTTCAAACAATCTCCACATGTATGCAATTCACTTCATCAATCAAAAACAACAGAATTTTTTAAAACCTTTTTTGTAAACTATAACAGACATACTGAAAAATGCATACAACATAAATGTACAGCTTAACAAATTATTTTAAAGTAAATAATTGGCTAACCCCCACCCCGGTCCAGAAATAGAACATTACCAGTATATCAGAAGCCTTTTGTATGTCCCTGACCAATCACAATCCTTCCCTGCCCACTAAATATAATCACTATCCTACTTTTTATCGTAATTATTTCCCTGCCTTTCTTTATACCTTTACTACCTAAATATGTATTCTAAAACTATATATAGTGCTTTCATTCAACATTGTGCTTGTTACAGTCATCCATGTTGCATGTAGCTGTACAATATGCCTCTGTGGACATATATCGCAATTTATTTATTCATTCCACTGCTGCTAGGCATTTGAGTTCCTTCTAGTCCTTGGGCATAATGGATAAGGGTGCTCTAAAGATTCTTGTTCATGTCTTTTAAAATTGTATTTTACTTTTAAAGACAAGGTCTCACTGTGTTGCCGAGGCTGGAGTGCAGTGGCATGAACATAGTTCACTGCAGCCTCAAACTCCTAGGCTCAGGTGATCCTCCTGCCTCAGCCTCCTGACCTCTGGAGTAGCTAGGACTACAAGCGTCGCCACCAAACCTGGCTAACATTTTTTGTTTGTTTGTTTTAATGTAGAGATCAGGTCTTGCTATGTTGCCGAGGCTGGTCTTGAACTCCTGGCCTCAAGCAATCCTCCCGCCTTGGCCTCCCAAAGTGCTGGGATTACAGGTATGAGCCACTATCCCCCACCATGTTCAAGTCTTTCTGTGTACATATATGCACACATTGCTTTGGGGTATATATCTAGGAATGTTACTGGGTTATAGGATATACATATGTACATCTTTACTAGATAACACCAGCTTTCCAAAGTGGTTGAACCAATTTACATTCCATTTAGCAGTATATGAGAGTTCTTATTGCTCCACACCTTCACCAACACTTGGCATTCTTAGTCTCTTTAATTATAGATATTATGGTAGCTATGTAGTGGTAACTCATTGTGGTTTTAATATGCATTTCCTTGAATCACTAATGTGGCTGAACATCATTTTGTGTGTTTAATTGGCCATTTAGATATCTTATTTTGTAAGCACTTGTTCAAGTCTCTTGACCATATTTATAGTGAGATAAAGTAGTAATACTCTGAATGGATGTTAAAAGTTGGGCAGAATTTTGCCAATGATTGTTGAATAACCTGACTTGGCTGGAGTACAAGGTGTATGTGGGGAACCTATAAAGGTAGATATAGAGTCAGAGTGCTGAGATTCTTTCAAGAATGGAGAACCATGGAAGATGCGAGTGGCATGGTCAAATATGCATTTTAGAATACCTTCTTTGGATGAAGTGGAAAGGATGGATTGGAGGGACTTAGACCGGAGGTAGTAAAACCTGATGAGGGCTCTTTCAGGAATCCTAATAAGAAGATAATAGTGACTAAATTAGGATTGGGGTAGCAGAAATAAAGACAAGTCGACAGATTTGAGAGAAGTTCAGAAGGTAGAAATAAGGGAATTTGTAACTACTTTGTTAGGGGAAGTGTTGAGATAGGAAGAGTGAAAAATGATTCTTAGTTTATAAGGACCACAGATGGTAGTTGAGATGGAGGAAGATAATGAATTCCATTTTCAACATGTTGATGTTAAAGTGACTGTGAGAAAGCTGAATGGATCTCTCCAGAAAACCATTGGATATATAGGTTTGGACTGTGTGTGTGTGTGTGTGTGTGTGTGCATGCACACACGCACAAAATGTGAGCATGTATGTGTTTGTGTTTCTGTGGGTGTCACATTTTCTTAAATGAAAAATGACCGATCACCTAGTCTAACAATGACTGTTGTTGCTTGGGAATGAAACAGAATATTTGTTCCTGGATAAGAGTTATGGTTGCTTTATGTCAGGGTTTCTCAACTTTAGCACTCTTGACATCTGGAGCCAGATAATTTTTTGTTGTGGGGAGCTGCCCTGCACATTGTAAGATGTTTAGCAGAATCCTGGCCTCTACCTGCTAGATGCCAGTAGCAGAATCCTTCCCAGCTGTGGCAACCAAAAATATCTCCAGACATGGCCAAATGTCCCCTTGTGGCAAAATTTTCCTCATTAAGAACCACTGCTTCAAATGTTAATTTGGGTATTATCCATATATAGGTGATAGCTGAAGACATGGGAATGGATTAAAGAGCCCATGAAAGGGATATAGCAAAAAAGGGAAGTTGGCTAAGGATAGAACATTGGGAAATGCCACAATTTAGGGTGTAAGTGAGAAGCCAAGGAAGATGAATGAAGAGGAGCAATTAGTAGGAGGACAACCAAAGACACAGAGGGTGAGGAAGAAACCCTATCAATAAGGAGAAAGTGGCAGGTCAATGATATTAAAAAGTACAGGTAAGTAGACTTGGTGAGACTTGGGAATAGGGGAGGCAAGGAAAGAGTGTACTTGGTGGGGAGGGAATTAATTATTTCATATACATGCAGGACAGTGCCAGGTACAACACTGAGGAATAGTTAGATGTTATCTTCTAAGGGGGAATGCTGCTGCCACGGGTACTATAAAGAAACAAACTATTAGAATACTTATCCCCTTGTGTTGTAATAAGTACAATTATGTAATAATTGTGTTGTAATAAACACTGTTATGTTTATTTGTATATCTGATCTTCCTTGTGAGTGTCTAATGCCTTAGATCTTATTCATCTTTGTATCTGAAATAAGTACTGAGAGTGAGGCTCAATAAATACAGGTTGAATGAAGATATGAAAGTGTAATTTTCTTCCATTATATTCCTTTGGAGTCAGAGAAGTAGCCAGAAAAAATTTTTTCCAGATAGACTGAATTTGGACTAGGCAAAGCAACTATGATGAGCTGTTTAACCAAAAGGGCCATGAAGCTTGAATCAGATATGGAGACAAGAAAAAAGTCGATAAACTGGAAGCAAAGTAAAAGTCTACCATCTTGATGAGGGTGAGAGAGAAGGATGGGAGAGAAAGAAGGATTGGAGGGAGGTTTTAGACAGGGAAGAGGTTCTTCAAGAGGAAACAGTCACTGAGTTCCTACTATGTGTCAGCACTGTGCTGGATTTGTCAATTACACCTTAATAAATAAATAAATGAATAAATAAGAAAATTGGCATGCATTGTTACAATATACCCTCATAATGGCCCCATGGAGATGAAATGAGGCTCATAGTGGCTAAGTAACTTGTTTCATGTTTATCTAGTCAGACCTGATATAGGCCATTTAGCTGCATCCAGGTGAAAGACTAGGCCCTCAAAAAGAAGACTAGGGGGACAGAAGGATAAGCCAAGCTGTGATTCAGACTCCTCATGGAGGGGTAGAACAGTTTTCAAAGGAAGGAGCTTTAAATCAATCACAGTTATCAGGAGCACATGGCAAACTGCAGTGGAACTTGGCAGCAAGAGTTTGTAGGCAGAGTTGATACTTGCGATATACGCAGGTTCAAATCCTACATCTATAATTTACTAGCAAGTCACTCAATTTTCCAAACCTCAATTTTTAATCTGTAAAACGGTAAATTGTATCTCACAGGGTGTCCATGAGAGTTAAATGTGACAAAAGATCTAAAGAGCCTTTGCAAACTAGATTGTGTTATGTAAACATTAGGTGTCATTGTCATCTCCTAGTTCTTTTCCATTAAGGCACTTCTAAGGACCCTTTTCATTGTGTGCAAGATGGGATCAATTTCTGAAAACTGCATTTAAACCCTTTAATATAATGTGTAGAGATTAATTTATTTTCTTGAAAAAATAATAAAAATAGGATTATCTTAAAATTGATCTTTAACCTAAAATGTGAGGTCACACTTTTGCATGCAACCAAATATGTCCTCATGTAGTAGGAATATATTAAGGGGTTTTTGCAGCAAGGTAGGTTGGCTAAGAACAGAGTATTCTGATTCCCAGTATGACTTCTGGGGTCAGGACATTCTGGGAGAAGAAGGTGGAAGGAGTTAGCAAGCAGCCCCACCTGTGTGTTCTCCAAAGCAATAAGTGACCTTCAGCCATCATTGCTGGGAAGTTGTCACTCCGCCTTTCTACCTTAAGGCAGTTTCTTGGAGAATAAGATCAAACCACTATTTATCTGAAGAGTACTGGGATTTTCCACTTATTTAATTTGCCCATTCTGTATCTTTCAAGCACCTATTATGTGTCTAGCTCTGTGCCAGGTAGTGCTGTGAATAACTGCTCTCTACCATCCATGAATGCACAGAAAAAGCAGGAAACTATATAATCAGATTCTCAGAGCAAGATGGGTACCACAAACAGGGCAGCTGGGGGCCTGAGAAGGTGGCCATTATTGGAGCTTGATGTGATCTGGAGGGCAAAGCCTTGGTGAAGATAGAGGCAGGGATAAATTCAGCTAGGTTTTTCATATCTCTGTAGGGAATTTTATCGTTTAGCCTTCCCCCAAAACTATAGGAGTAGCTCACATGGTGGCCATGAGGGTTAAATGTGACAATGGATCTAAAGAACCTTCACAAACTAGATCATGATATGCAAATGTTGGTGTCATTGTCATCTCCTAGTTCTGTTTCCATTAAGGCACTTCTAAGAACCCTTTTCATCGTGTGCAAAATGAGGTCCATCTCTGCAAATTGCATTTAAATTCTTCTCCTCCCAGACAGTGTCCTGACCCCAGAGGTCATACTGGGAATCAGAATACTCTGTTCTTAGTCAATCTACCTAGCTGGAAAAATCCCTAAATATATTCCTACTACATGAGAACAGCTCTGGTACATGCAAAATGTGACCTCACATTTTAGGAAAAAGGCCAATATTAAGGTATTCCTATTTTTATTACACACACACACACACACACATACACACAAGCATACACATCTTGAATCATACAAATAGCTTTCTTGAACACTTGTTATGTGCCAGGCATGGAACTAGGCATTGAGGGCACAATGATGACCAAAGGTGTGTCTCATTTGTCTCTCCACATCAGGCTTTTAAAATAGCTGGACCTCAAGTACTTTCTAGCTTCAATCATCACTACATGCTTCTCTTATTCCTGGCCCCAACCTCGTTAGGGCTTTATTTTCTGGTTTTTCTTTTCCTCATCACTTCTTTTAAACATTTTTCTCCACCACTTCCTTGTCCTCTTCATTTTGAGCTGGCTGAAGAATGAATGTAAGTATCTGCAGCTCATCCCTAAAGACATCCCTGAGCCACCCCTCTGGCTGTAGTCACCCGAGACTGCATTCTACCTGGGAGACCCCTTTCACTGCCCTACCCTGCAGCAGGCAGAGGAGGCAGAAAGCAGCATTGCTGGTTTTCTTCTCTGTCTTCATCATTGTTACATCAAACATTCCTAGGTGTCTAAAGTCCCTCTCCCATCCCCTTTCCTTCCTTGTCAGTTCTTCTACCGTGTTTCTTTTTTTTTTTTTTTT
>VBSM01001483.1:1010335-1021007 GCA_008086735.1 Cheirogaleus medius | reverse complement strand
AGTACATGTGGTGTTTATTTTTCCATTCTTGGGATACTTCACTTAGTAGAATGATATAGCACCTCTTGTGTTTTCCTGGATAGAGCTGGTACCGTGTTTCTTCGTTCTTCATCTCCTGACTCCCCATCTCTTTAGCATCTTTGTCTTTTATTTTTCAGTGGCAATGAACTTTCAGGCCATCTCATTCTTTTTCTCTGGGGTTTTGTCTAGTTCTCTGATTTCTAGTCTCTTCTCAGCCAGATATCAAACATGATCTGCCTCTGGACAACTAAAATATATATAATGCCTATTGTTGCTGCCTGTATTTTATCAGATTACATATTTATAAATATGTGCCTTAGAGTGCCTTCAGAAAATAAAATACACTCTTAATTATGTGCACTAATCGAGGTTAATCATTGGTACTGATAAGCTCAGAATTACCTGTTATGGCTTAGAATTTGTTATTTAAGTTATTTAAGAGTTTGTTTTATAGCCATCTCTGTTCCTAATTCTGTTTTTCCTGGGCTGATATTAGAATGAGTTTGCATTTCTTGAGCACACAAGAATTGTTGGCAAAGGGAGCGGGGAGCTCGGTGGTTGAGAGTGGAGGTGTCTGGATGCTGCTTCTGCAATCAGGGGAGGGGCAAACTAGGACTCTAAATGACCACATATAATTCACAAAATAAATGGTCCACAGGCTGATAATCAAGTGGCGAATGTGCTTTAAACACTGCGGCAGGCTTCAAGCCACAATGAAGTGTTTTTTGGAGCTGCTCTTGTCATAGCTGTAAGGCTGCTTTTCATAATGGAGCAAAGCAGTAACGGGGACACTAACTGGGCTGCAGTGGGCAGTCTTTGAGGGGCCACAAGCAGATCTAATGCATAGTGTCCAAAGGGTGGGACAAGCTCAAGCCATCAGTAAAAGCCGATCGAAACCCTGAAGCCCAAAGGAAAGGGGGTCCTCAAAGTCAGAGGCTTCTGGACAATTAACTTACTCACTGTAGACTCTTCTTAGGGACTAGAATGTTCAGAGATCTGTGCCCAGATTCATGCATATGGACTAGGACATGGAGTAGGGCCCTAGGACCAGAGGAATCCAATCTTAAGAAGGACATGGAGACAGACAGACAGACAGATGACACTCTATTGTACTGCCTGAGTTAACTTAGAGAAGTTGGAGGAAGTGGGAAATGGGAATAGATGTTAAGGAAGTGCTGTAATTCAGAGGTTATACAAAAACTTTATGCTTAGCCTTAGCACAGTCAATGGATTGCTAGTGAGGCTATTTTAGGTCCCACCAAGTGATAGGGTTAAGGATGCAAATACTACTGATATTTCATCAAATTTATGATGCATGCCTTGCCTTTCTTTGAAGACAGAAGGGGTCTTGAAATCAATGGCATCTTATAATGGCTCTCAGCCATTGCTCACTTTGATGTTTTTGAAACTTGCATGTAACTTTCACTTGATGCCACCTTAGACTTGAAATGCACTACATGCCTCACCAAGATTGTCTCATGATGAAGGGAGGGCTGAGACTGTAGTGACTCTAGCTGTGAAGGGTTAAGCTAATGAGGGTTGCTGTCCCTTTAGTATTTTGACAGCCACATCCCACTATTGGCTTAAATGAATGTCACTGTCAAACCATAAATCTACATGGTTTTCACAGAAGCTAATGTGGCGACACCATTCCTCATTCTGCATTGTAAAACTGGTTCTTGGGTCCAGTAAGGAGCAATTCTTTACATTCATTCCTGTTAAACTTCAGCTTGTTTCATTTAAGTCATCATCCCATTCATTCACTCAGTAAACATTCAGCGGGCCAGGTCCCGTGCTGGGCACTAGGATACAAAGATAGCCCCTGACCGTCATGTATTATATGGGGAATAGACAATAACAAGACTGATACATAAATGCTAAGTTAGAAATGTGCTTAGAATTATGTGGAAGCACATATAAAGGGTACTCAGTCTAAACTTGGGTTTGGGGAGGGATATCTTAGAGTAATAGATTCACTTAGCCTCTTACTAGCTGTGTGATCCCCCTATGCCTCACTTTCTTTATTGTTAAAATGGGGATAATAATAGTGGAATTGTTAGGGATAAAATGAATTGTTAATAATTCATGTGGAGCTTTTAGAACACTTCCTGGAGTATGGTAAGGGTTATGTGAGTGTTAAATGAATTAAGGAAGGTTCTTTAGCAGCTTGATCTTGAGTGAACAGCTTCTTACAAGATGAGAAGAGTTACTTAAAAAGGGCAGGACAAAACCTTTCAGGCAGTAGGGGTAGAGCATGGTATATTTTGAAAATTGCAAGTTTAGTAGAGCAGAATATAGATTGCATTGGCATTGATAGGGGAGGAGATGACAGGGAGGGTGTCAATACATGGATCTTAGCCTTGTTTGTCATAGTAATGGGTTTTGGATTGGATCCTAAAAGAGAAGAGTAGCCTTTGAAAAATTTTAAGTCATAATAATCTATCGTTCAACCTCTGAGATAGTTACTATCCCACTTTAGAGATGATGAAACTGGTACACTGAAAAATTAAATAACATGCCCATAGCTATGTAGCTAGTAATTAACTGAACTTGGATTTGAATCTAGCCTCTGGAGTGTACACATTTAGCCATTATATCGTATATCTGTCCAAGAATACAGGCAAGAATATTAGGTTTGAGGAGAAAAATGATAAGCTTAATTTTTTTGTTTTTTGTTTTTTCAGTTTGTAAACATGGTTTGAGATAAGGTTAATTTTTGACACATTAAGTTTGTGATGTATGTGTGGCATTCAAAGGTTTATGACCTGTAGGTAATTGGATATATGGATGGGGAATTTGACAAAAAGATCTGAACTTTATATTTAGATCTGAAAGTCAATTATGATAGGATACAGAGTGAGAAATTAGAAATTTGATGGTGAAAACTGGGGAACCCAGAAATCTACTAGACAGGCAGAGGAAAAGGAGCCCATAATGTTGATTAAGAATGAACAGCAAGAGGCCGGGCGTGGTGGCTCCTGCCTGTAATCCTAGCACTCTAGGAGGCCAAGGTGGGAGGATCATTTGAGCTCAGGAGTTCGAGACCAGCCTGAGCAAGAGTGAGACCTTGTCTCAACTAAAAAAATAAAAACAAATTAGCAGGACAACTAAAAATATATAGAAAGAAAATTAACCAGGCATGGTGGCACATGCCTGTAGTCCCAGCTACTCAGGAGGCTGAGGCAGAAGGATTGCTTGAGCCCAGGAGTTTGAGGTTGCTGTGAGCTAGGCTGACATCACGGCACTCTAGCCCAGGCAAACAGAGTGAGACTCTGTCTCAAAGAAAAAAAAAAAGAATGAACAGCAAGAGAAGTTGAAAGAAAAGTAAAGAGTAAGGTAATAATCCAAAGAAAGAGAGTTTCAAGTAGGAAGGCACAGTCAACAGAATCAAATGCTGCAGGGAGGTCAAAGAAGTCAAAGATACAAAATTATCATTTGGGATTATGGAACTTCTACTTCCAGGAAGGTGGTGTGGACGTAATTTTCCCTATTTAATTCACTAAAAACAACTAAAAACCTGGTAATTGCATACACAACAAAATAAGAAGAGTCTGAAAGGTATAGCGAACAAAGGCAGGCCAGCTAGAGACCTTGAGCATCAAGGAATGATACGGAAGTGAGTCCCCTGGGTTTGTACCTCCTACATTCAGGACTGTGTGCTAAAGAAGCCAGCAACCCAGAAGGACCAACAGGTGCAGACCAAAAAAAAAATCCCTAGAAAAGCCTGCTCTCTCTAGACAAAGGGCCAGGAAAAGAGAAAAGTAGCAAGACAGAAAACTCCAACCAAATATCACAGAAAAAAAACCTTTGTCCCCATCCCCACCACTATCAGCAGAGACCAGTTTGGGAGGCTAGACTTCTCCCTTGGCTAGGTGGTAACAAGGCACCCTGACCCCATACCACCCCTGCCAGGGTTATATCAGAGAATTCTGAGTGTGGAGCTGAGATTTTTATCCTTACCAGGAAGTAATGAGACTCTTCCTTCTATAGTGTCAGTGGTAACCTCATGGGGAGCTTGGACTTTCACCTCCACCTGTGGTAATGACGATCTCACCCTCTACTTGTTGGGGTGATGTCAGAGGAAGCCATGTGGAGAGTTGGGACTTTCAAAAATGCTTCCCCCTGAGTATAAGTGGAAGCTTATGGAGAACCTGGACTTTAATCCAAACATGGCAGTAACAAAGTAGAATCCTCCCTTTCATACTAGAGCAGTGTCAGAGGAGGCCTGCTAAATAAAATATTTAAATAAGACAGAGTTTCATAAGAAAATACCAAAAATGTTTATGTTTTAATAAAACATAACTCATCACGCCAAGAAATAGGATAATCTCCACTTGAATGACAAAAGACAATCAACAGACATCAATGACATGATGACACAGATGTTAGAATTATCTAAAAAAGTGTAATGCAACGGTCATAAAAGTATTTCAAAGAACAATTACAAACATGCTTGCAACAAAGAAATAAAAAGTCTCAGCAAATAAATAGAAGATATAAAGAAAAACCAAATGGAATTTTAGAGAGAGCTGAAAAATGCAATAACCAAATTTAAAAACTCAATGAATGAGCTCAATATCATAATGGAGAAGACAGAGGAAAGAATCAACAAACTTGAAAAAATAGAACAATGGAAAATATTCAAAGTAATGATAGACTGAAAAAAATAGAGAGCCTTAAAAAAAAATAGAGAGCCTTAGGGGCTATAATAAAAGGTCTAACTTCCTTATCATTGGGTTCCAGAAGGAGAGGGGAAAAAGGATAAAACTAAAAAAGTGTTTGGAGAAAAATGGATTAAATTTCCCCAAATTTAGCAAAAGACATAAGCCTACAGATTCAAGATGCTAAATGAACCCAAAACATAATAAAAGAAATCCATGCCAAGACACATAATAGTCTAACATCTGAAAACTAAAGACAAAGAAAAACAATCTTGAAAGCAGCCATAGAAAAATGATGCATGTCCTATAAAATGACAGCAAACTTCTCATCAAAAACCATGGAGATTGTAAGGAAGCAATATAAGATTTTTTCAACAGCTGAAAGAAAATACAGCCAAATCAGAATTCTATATCCAGTGAAAATATTCTTTAGGTATGATGGCTATTGTCAGAGGAAGGAAATGAGAATTCATGACTAGTAGATCTATTAACTTTAAAAGAATGGCTAAAGAAATTCTGAAAGCATAAGGGAAATTATTAAAGAAAGAATATTGGCCTTAGGAACAAAGAAAGAACAGCAGAAAGAGTATAAATATCAGTAAATACAATGGACTTTCTGTTATGGACTAAACTGCCCCCCCCAATTCATATGTTGAAGCCCTAACCCCCAATACCTCAGAATGCTACTGTATTTGGATATTGAGCCTTTAAAGAGGTAATTAAGGTAAAATGAGGTCATATGGATGGAGCTTAATCCAGTAAGACTGGTGTCCTTACAGGAAGAGGATAATTAGAACATAGATATGTGCTCACACAAAGACCATGTGAAGATAGGCCATCTACAAACCGAGCACAGAGGTCTCAGAAAAAACCACACTTGCCAATGCCTTACTCTTCCTCCAGACTGTGAGAAAATAAATTTCTGTTGTTTAAGCCACCCAGCCTGTGGTATCTTGTTATGGAAGCTCTAGCAAGCTAATACTTTCCTTCTCCTTGTGATTTTTATAAATTATATTGGATGGTTAAAGTAAAAATGAAAACACTAAAGTTGTTCTCAATGTAAAAAGAGAAATATTTAACACAATTATATTACAAATGGGGGAGAGCAAAGAGAGGTGAGGTTCCTACACTTGACTCTTAGTGGAAAAATCTTGACACCAGTAGAATGTGATACGTTATGGATGTATAGTGGAATACTAAGAACAATTACTAAAATGCTATACAGAGAGTTAAATTAAAAATGAAACTGAGCTAAAAATGTTCAAGTAACCTACAAGGGAACACCCCCTCCCCCAAAAAAACAGGACAACAGAAAAATAGATTTGTTAAAAATAAATTCATAGACTTAAGCCCTAACACATCAATAACTGCATTAAATGCAAATCGTCTATACACAAATTCAAAGACTGAGAGATTGGCACAGTGAATTTTTTAAAAACATGATCTAACTAAATGTTATCTACAGGAATTTCACCTCAAATATAATGATATATGTAGGATGAAAGTACAAGGATGACAAAATATACACCAAACAAATGTTAATCAAAAGAAAGTGGTGGCTATCTCAATTTTTAGATAAAATAGAGTTCAGAACAAAGAAAATCACCATGGACAGAGAGGAATATTACATAATGACAAAAGGATCAATCCACCAAAAGACATAGCAATCCTAAATATGTTTGGACAAACCAACAAAGCTGCAAAATATATGAATCAAAAACTGATAGAAGTGAAAGGAGAAATAGACAAATCTAGAATTATAGCTGGAGACTTCAACACCCTTGCCTTAACAATTGTTAGAACAACTAAACAAAACATCAGCAAGAATATAGGAGAACTCAACAACACTATTGCTATGGTCTGAATGTTTGAGTCTCCCCAAAATTCATGTTGAAACCTAACCCCACAGTGATGATGTTAAGAGATGGGGCCTTACGGAGGTAATTAAGTCATGAGGATAAAACCTTCATGAATGGGATTAATGGCCTTATAAAAGAGGCCCAAGGAAGGTTCTTCACTCCTTCCATCACGTAAGGACACAGCTGGAAGTCACCTTCCATAAGGCAGAAAGCTAGCCCTCACCTGACACCAAATCTGCTGGTGCTTTGCCTCATGGACTTACCAGCATCCAGAACTATGATTAATAAATTTCTGTTGTTTATAAATTACCCAGTCTAAGGTATTTTCTCATAGCAACCTGAATGGACTAAGACAACCATGGACTAACAGGATCTAAGAGACATTTATAGAGCACCTCACCAAAAAACATTAGAATATGCATTCTTTTCAAGTACTCAAAGAACATATACCAAGATAGCATATATCTTAGGCCTTAAAACAAACCTCAACAAATTTAAAACAAGTGAAATCATACAGTATGTGCTTTATGGCTGCAATAGAATCAAAGTTGAAATCAGTAATAGAAATACAGGTGTAGTTTATTCCAGGGATGCAAGGCTGCTTAGATATCAGAAAATCAATCAATGTCATCTGCCACATTAAGGGGCTAAAATACAAAAATCACATGATCATATCAATTGATGCAGAGAAGCATTTGACAAAATTTAACACCCATTCACGATAAAAACTTTCAGCAAATTGCGAATAGCAGGAGACATCCTCAAGTTGATGAAAAGATACAAAGAACCTATAGCTAACATCATATTTAATGGTGAATGACTGAAAGAAAGCAAGGATATCCATTCTCACTGCTGCTATTCAACATAGTACTGGAAGTTCTAGACAGTCCAATAAGGAAACAAAATGCATGCAGATAGGAAAGGAAAAAATAAAACTGTCTCTACTTGCAGAAGACATGATTGTCTACATAAAAAATCCCAAAAAGAACCTCCTAGAACTAATAAGTGGGTTTAGCAAGGTCACAGGTTATGAGATCAACTACAAAAATTTACTATATTTCTATGTACTAGCTAAGAACACAAAACTCAAATTTAAAATACAATATCATTTATAATAAAAAAGAAAATTAAGCACACAAGGGTAATTCTAACAAAACATGTACAAGACTCGTATGTTGAAAAAATATTTAAATAAATTGAGAAACATACTATGTTCATGGATTGGAAGAGTTAACATAGTAGAGATGACAATTCTTCCCAAAGTGTTATATAGGTTTAATGTAATCCCTATCAAAATCTCAGCAAAATTGCTTTTTGATATAGACAAATTTATCATAAAATTTATATGGAAAGGCACAGGACCTAGAATAGTTAAAACAACCTTTGTTTTTTAATAGCCCCCAAACTGAAAACAACCAAAATATCCTACAACAGGTAGATGACAGTAAACTGTCATACATTCATATTATGGAATACTATTCAGCAATGAAAATTAATAAACTATTGATATATACAACAACTTTAATGGATCTTAAGGGCATTATGCTGAGTGAAAAATGTTAGTCTTTAAAGGTCACATACTGTATGATTCCATTTATATAACATCCTCAAAGAGATGGAAAACAATTTAGTAGTTACAAGGAGTTAGGAATAATGAAGGTAATGGGAGTGAGTGAGACTATACAGGGAGCTCTTCATGGTGATGATATAGTCAATATCGTGATTGCAGTAGTTGTTGCAGGAATCAATAGGTATGATAAAATGACATAAAACTATCCGTACACACTGTCCCATTGTCAATTTCCTGTTTTGATACTATACTATAATTGTGTAAGATGTTATCTTTGGGGGAAACTAGATGAAAGGTACATGGGACCTCTCTGTACTCTCTTTGCAATTTCCTGTGAATCTGTAATTATTTCAAAGTAAAAAGTTAAACAAATTTTGAAAAAAAAATGACTTTGTGTCCCAAGAAGTCATTAGGAATCCTTTGAAAGAGCCATTTCAGTGGAGAGGGAAATGTCAAAGATACAGAAAAGAGAAAAGATAATGGAGCAAGGTTCTTGAGGAAGCAGAGGGTGTCGGACCAAGAGCAAAGGTGGAGGGATAAACCCTGTTTAGAAAGGGCCACCTCTTTTTCTCTGGGGCATGAGGGATCAGGTTAGGGTAGTCGCAGGTACAAATATGGTTCCAGGTAGAAAAATAAGAGTAGGAGAGTTCCTGTCCTGATAACATCTGCTTTCTTGGTGACATAGGAGGTAAGGTCATCTACTAAATGTGATGGAAGATATGACGGGTAGGGGACTTGAAGCACGTGTTGAAAGTTTCAAATAGCCACTGAAGAGATTGAGAGAGGAAACTGATTAGGGTCACATAGGAAGAGTATCTGGTTTCTTGAAGATTGAGCTAAGGTTGGAGATCAAGATTTTATAGTGGTAGTTATTCACATACTTGTGTGATTTTTCTCTAGTCATACTCAGTCTGGGATAGGTGAGGAAAGAGCAGATGACCCATATTAGACTTTGGTTGTGAGGGACAAGGTGGAAAGGGAAAAGCAGAGAGAGGAGAGAGAAGAGGTGAATTTATCACTTAGGGGTTCTATGCTGGTTAAAGAAAGTAGTTTAAAGTCACAATGAGATTGAAGAATTGATGTCCTAGGAGTAAGGAAGTGAGAGGGTTGGAAGAATAGGAAGGTGTGATCAGACAGTAGGATATTCAGCTGAAAAGTTTCAGAAATGGAGTAGTTCTAATTACCAACAAAGTCTAGGGTGTGGTTACAGTTGAAGCAGAAAAGACAAAGTCACCAGAATTAAAGAGAACCAGAAACTGTGAGACTAGGGGGTTGAATGGTTTAGTGACCACTGAAGCCCCCCCAGGATGGCAGGAGGCTTTGGTGAAAGAGGGAGAAATTAGGAATGAGTTCCATAATATTCAATGAACGTGGAAGAGTTTCCAGGAGGTTTTTATATAGTATTGACCACCTGATGAATATATGAACCTCAAAAAAAAAAAAAAAAGAGGGCTTTTACATGAAGAGTAATTCTTTAGAAGCAACAGTAGAGAACTAGAAAGATACTTGACACTGTTGCCTGACTATGGCACACCACAAAGGACTTAAGGAGAAGTGGAGTTCTTAGATGAGATACGTTGGTGTATTTGTTCATTCATTCATTCATTCATTCAACAAATAATTATAGATCAGGGATAATATACCCCCAGTCTACCTGGTGACAGTCCTAGTTTATGCTTGTTTTGCTGACATAATTATTGAAAATGCCCCCTGTCACTCTGAAAACGTTCTAGTTTGGATGATAAATTATAGAGCACTCATGCCCTGGTTGAGAAAAAAGAACCTTGTGGTTCCTTATTCTGTTTTCCATCATATTTGATATCCTGTCATTTGCATGTTTGGTGATGGTCATTCATCCTATTGGGAATTAATCAAATTCTACTATCATCCAGACTCATTTCTCCAGCTGTTGAAAAAGATAACAGGAGCCCTGCTTATAGTATTTCCCTAAATTGGTAATCCCATAAATAGAGAAAATGAAGTTAGATTGCCATGGCTAACACTTGGTAAGCTCTGCTTTGTTTACTTTCTTTGCAAAAACAATATGTTTTTAAACCATTCCATTAACAATACATTTAGAAATCTAGACCTGGATTAACATCAAACACTCTGATTAATAGTTTTCAGGATCATTCCATTTCCATTTTCCTGAAAGTCAAAATTATATTTGCCAATTTCCAGCATTTTGGAATTTCTCCCAGTCTTTGTTCCCACTCACCCTCCCCCACAAAAATTTAAGTTTTTTCCCCTCTTCTGACCTTGTAATATACTTAATGTTTGCAACCAACAATTTAGCACTTAATTGATGTTAAATAACTTCCATATTTTGCTTTCTTGTCTTTGGGACTCTGTATATGCTATTACATGGGTCAGGAATATCCTTCCTTCCCCTTCCTCACTCTCTCCTTTGCCTTGTGAATTCTTACTTGTCCTTCAGTCTTTGGCTTAGCCATCATTTCCTCACAGAAGCCCTTTTAGCCCTCAGAAGGCATAAAAGTGTAGCAGAGTTGCCATATAATTGTGCAGCTTAAGAATTGATCTTGGGGGAAGGAATATGTGCC
>VBSM01001483.1:986769-997733 GCA_008086735.1 Cheirogaleus medius | reverse complement strand
ACTGATGGTTTCATCTCTGGTATCTCAGATCTATTCCAGATATCGATGCTTCTTCTCTTGTGCCAATCCCAGCTGATTTAACTATTATTGCTTTATAGTACAGCTTGAAGTCAGGAAGACTGATGCCTCCCACATTGTTCTTTTTACTTAAGATTGCTTTGACTATATGAGGTTTTTTCTGGTTCCATACAAAGTGAAGAATTGTTTTTTCTAGCTCTGTAAAGAATGGTGCTGGTAATTTGATGAGGGTTGCATTGATTTTGTAGATCACTTTAGGTAATATTGACATTTTAATGATATTGATTCTACCAATCCATGAACAGGACAGATTTTTCCATCTGTTTAAATAATTTGCAATGTCTTTTTTTAGTGTTTCCTAGTTCTCCTTGTATAAGTCTTTTGTACCTTTGGTTAAATATACTCCTAGATATTTAATTTTCTTTGGGGCTATAGTAAAGGGTATTGCGTTTTTGACTTGGGTTTCTGCTTGATGGTTCTTGGCATATATGAATGCTTCTGATTTGTGTATATTGATTTTATAGCCTGAAACTTTACCAAATTCATTTCTCAAATCTAAGAGTCTCTGGGAAGAGCCATGGGGTTTTCCAGGTATAATATCATATCATCGGCGAAGAGTGAGAGTTTGATTTCATCTGCCTCCACTTGAATGCCCTTAATACCCCTCTCTTGTCTGATTGCTATCGGTAAGACTTCAAGCACTATGTTGAATAGGAGAGGAGATAGTGGGCATCCTTGTCTAGTTCCAGTTAGAAGAGGGAAAGATTTCAATTTTTCCCCATTTAGAATGATATTAGCCGTGGGTTTGTCATAGATGGATTTGATAAATTTAAGGTATGGACCTTCTATGCCTATTTTGTTCAGAGTTTTTATCATAAAGGTGTGTTGGACTTTGTCAAATGCTTTTTCTGCATCTATTGACAAAATCATATGGTTTTTGTTCTTGATTTTATTTATGAAGTGAATTGCATTTATAGATTTGCGTATGTTGAACCATCCTTACATCCCTGGAATAAAGCCCACCTGGAATGGCCTATATCAAGAAATTCTAAAACAACAAATGCTGGCGAGGATGTGGAGAGACAGGAACTCTCTTACCCTTCTGGTGCGACTGCAAATTAGTGCAACCTTTGTGGAAAAGAATTTGGAGATATCTCAAGCAGCTAGAAATATAAATACCATTCGACCCAGCAATAGCATTGTTGGGCATCTACCTAAAGGAGCATAAGTCATTCTATTATAAAGACATCTGCACCCGAATGTTTATGGCAGCACAATTCACTATTGCACGGTCATGGAAACAACCCATGTGCCTGTCAATTCATGAGTGGATAACTGAAATGTGGTATATGCTCACAATGGAATATTATTCAATTCTAAGAAACGACAGTGAGCTAACACCGTTTATGCTATCCTGGATTAGGCTTAAGCCCATTATCCAAAGTGTAGCGACACAAGATATGGTAAATGGGCTCCACATCTACTCACCATCAAATTGGTACTGACTGATTTAATCTATGGTGCTCAAATGGTAGTAATGTTCACCAGGGTTGGAGGGGGTCAAGACCCACATCATAGAGATGTGGCGAGCATTGTAGGGGTGAAGGGCATACATCTAACCCTTCTTATGGAGAGGCAAAGTTATACAATGTATCCAAAATGTAAAAAAAAAAAAAATCTTTTCTCAAATGGAGGGCAGGCGGGAGTGGGGAGGAAGTGTAGAGTTACATAATGTGTACCGTGTGTGCCACCTGGGGATTGGACACGCTTGAAACTCTGGCATGTGGGGGCGGGAGGGGTGGTAGGGGTAATGTATGTAAGCCTAACAATATTTGTACCCCCATTATATGATGAAATAAAAGGAAAAAAATTTTAAAAAGATGTGCTCACCATTGATATAATTAAGTTCAAAATAATGTTCAATATCTATGTGAGATTATGGATATGTTAAGTAGCTTGATTGTGGCAATTGTTTCACAATATATACATATGTCAAAACATCACGTTGTATACTTTCAATATATACATTTTTCATTTGTCAATTATATCACAATAAAGCTGGAAAAAAAAAACAATCTCCAAGAACTGGTAAATCTGCCAACATTTACTCATAAAAAGTGCTTCTGATATCCACCCACTAATTCCTCAATGATCTTCATTTTTCAATGGTGTTTCAAATTGTCCTGTTATGTGGTATAGACTGTTTATATTTATTTATTTCATTCAGCATATTACAGGGATACAAATGTTGAGGTTACATATATTGCCTTTGCCTCACCCGAGTCAGAGCTTCAAGCGTGTCTGTCCCCCAGATGGTGCGCACCACACCCATTAAGTGTGAATATGCCCATTCCCTCCTCCCTGCCACCAGCCCGACACCCGATGAATGTTACTACTGTATGTGCTTTTAAGCGTTGATCAGTTAATACCAATTTAATGGTGAGTACATGTGGTGCTTGTTATTCCATTCTTGTGATACTTCACTTAGTAGAATGGGCTCCAGCTCCATCCAAGATAATACAAGAGGCGCTAGATCAAAAAGTCCCAGAACAATAAACATTGGTGTGGATGCAGAGAGATAGGAACACTTATAGATAGTTTTGCTTATGTGCCTGGAGATAATCCATTTTTTCAATAAATGTTTGTTGAGAACAAATTATATTCCAGGTGTTCCAGGCATTGAAGGAAATAGTAGTGAACAAAACAGATCAGCACCCTTGTTCTCATGAAGCTTATGTTCCACTGGGGCTATGTTAATAATCCTCATCATCACCACATAGCAGCACTCTGTGCAAGGGTCATGCTACAAGCATTTGTTCAAAGAGGCTATGTTAGAGCAGAGGTTTGATAATGAGAAGAAATGCTCTGGTGGGAGAGTTTTCCAGGCAGAAAGAAGAGCAAGTGCCACACTCTCTGCACAAGAGTGTTCAGGGAGCAGGCTAGTGAAACAGCATGGAGGCTAGTGTGGCTAGAAGTGCAAGGGAGGAAGAAGATTGGATTCATATGTCTATTGAACACGAACTGTATGCCATTCACTGTGCATCAGGAATACAATGGAAGGCAAAACAAATCCAATCCTTGCCTCCTGGAGTTTATAGTCTAACAATAGAGACAGATATCAAACAATCACACAGGCAAATCTAAAGGTCCAACTTTGAAAAGTGCTTGGGAAGAAAACTTCTATGTCCTGTGAGAGATGATATGAAGGCCTAAGTTAGACTGGCAAGTCAAGGAAGGCTTCTCAGGAGGCATTGCTATGTAGTAGAGATCTGAAGAATGAAGAGGAATTAAGCAGGGGAAGCTTGAAGAAAAGGAAGAACATCAAAAGCTGAGGGAACAGCATGTTCAAAGTCCCTGTGGCTCTAAGAAACATGGGAAGGAGGAAGGACTGAGCAAGGCTCATGTGGCTGAGTGTAGAGAGTATGGGGTGTGTGCTTTTAGGTGTGACCAGAGAAGCAGTAGGAGAGAAACTATGAAAGGCTATGTTAAGAGGTTTGGTTTTCAAAAAGCAATGGGAAACCACTGAGGAGTTTAAACAGTGTGTGTAACACAATCAGATTGGCTTTCTGTAAAGGTCACTCTGTGGTGTGGAGTGGATTGATTGAAGGTGGCAAATATGCATGCAGGAGGATATTGAGGTAGTCCAGGTGAGAGATGTTGGTGGCTTGGACTATGGAGGTAATCAGTAGAGGCTAGCATGGCTGGAGAGAAATGGCTATGTTTATGGGGCAGAGCTCACAGGATTTGCTGATGACATGTATGTGGAAATGAAGGTGAAGAAGATAGAGAGCAAAATTAACCAGGTTTTTACCTGGTGCAGATGGGTAGATGGTGGTGTCATTCACTAAGTTTAGGTGTATAATGGAAAGATGGACCATAATTTGGAGTGAAAGGCACTGAGTTCCATACACATATATGCAGAGATCTACATCTAGCTGTGTGTTGTTGCTCTGTGTTTAAGTTGGTTGAGAATACTAACAGGGGATATCATAGAAATTCAGGTTCCCTGTGTACTTCTATTTCTTGCTATGAAGTTCTAGACTCTCATGCTCTCTATAATCTGGCTCCATGCCATATTTTCTATCCAAGTCATTTACTCCAGCAATATCCCCTAAATATATCCTAGGCAATTCCTGCTTTAATGCCCTAGCTTCTGCTTGCTGTTCACTTACCTAGGATGCTTTGTTGTCTCACCTGTAAATTCTCTCTAGAACCTTGAATGCAGAGGGCTCTTTCCATGTGAATTCTAATGGCATTTATTGGCTGTAACATTATCTGACATTTATCAATCACAAACAGATCATTGCTAATTTACAAATGGTCTGAGCTGCAAAGTTCATTTGTATATCAGTTGTCTGAAGTACAGAATTCGTTTTTTCATAGAAAAATCTTTTATAAGTTGTTGTTTCCAAGGCTAGCCCATAACACCAATTTAGTCTACAATATAGCTGAAGTATGGGGATATTTGTGATGTAAAAGAATAGAAAGTGATATTCTTAAATAAGTAAATGAGAAAACAATAAAATCAAACAAGAAATTATTTTATGTATTTGAAATGTTACTGCTTGAGGAAAATAAAGTTAAATTAGAGGAGGATCAGATTGAGAGTTTTGTGGAAATTCTGAAGAGGTCTTCTGGAAAGATTCAAGTTCATTAGAGCCTGATGATGCTAGTTCTTTCTTATGTTTAATTTCACTTCAAAACTTATTCAAAAGTTATCCTGATTCAGGTGTGTTTTCACACCACACATATGTGTACCAGCTATGATTAGGATTGCTTTATTTTTCAGTTTGGATTTTTTTTCTTGGCTCACAAAGGCAGCAAATGCTTGTAGAGATTCAGGAGGATTAACACACCCATGAGTGGTAAATGATTTTTACCTTTCTCTTTTCAAAGAAAATCTTTCATTGATAAATAATTTCTGCATATGGAGTTGAGTTTTGCTGCTCCAAACACACAGGGGGCTGTGCTCCATGTTGAATGAATGGATGACTGAAAGGGAACCTGAACGTCTGTCCTCATCACTCATTCACTTACACACCTGCAACTATAATAATCTAGCTCTGGGTTGTAAGTAGGAAGCTATTAATAACTGTATTCCCCAAATCTGTGGGAGATAAGAAAGTATTGCAGGAAAATTTCAATCAAACTAAGTCCTGTTTTGACATCGGGTTTCTATAAGAAAAGGCTATTTCCAGGTCCTTTCTATACTGGAAACATCCACTTTATTTGTAAGCTTCATACTTCTATTTCTAATAGCCCCAAATCTCCACCTGGATGTGTCATGTTTACATTCACCATAGCCAGTCCTATTTCAGCATTTGAAACTCGTCCTATTCGCTTTCCATTTTCTGCCATTGATATTATCACATACCCAGTTATCCCCAATCATCCTTGCCACTTTGCTCATCCCCTCTTTTTCATACTCAGTCATTCACCAAGGCCTATTCTTTCTTCTATTTCCTATTCCTATGGCTGGTACCATAGCTTCGTCTCTGTTATTTTATATACAGACAAAATTGACTGCCTCATTCGTTCTTTAAGTTCAACAAACATTCATTAAGCACCTAATATATGCCAGACACTTGAGGTAAAAAAATGTTTATGACCCAGTTTCTGACTTTGAAGAATTGATAGTATCATGGGGCATATAATGATTCTGTAATTGTGCTGCTAGAGGCATTTTGTTAAAATAGAGGGCAAAGCAACAAATTGTCTGGTAGATTGAGGCATCGGGGAAGAGGCAGGGGTGGAAAGGGTACAGGGAGGTGAGTCAGGAATGACAGAACAAAGGAGATTACATTTCAACTAAGTCTTGAAGGAAGAGAAATTCAACCAGTGGCCAAGGATAAGAAATGTATGAGACAGAGGGAGCAAAGCACATGTAAAGGCATGAGGGTATGAGAAAGCAAGGCACTCAATATGGCTAAAGCCTAGGGTGTACAGGAAGGAGAGGGGGGAGATGAGTCTAAAAGCCTAAACAAAGGCCATAATTCTATAAGAGCCATGTATTGCATACTATGTAGTTCTGTATTTGAGTCGAAGGATTTTAAGTAGGACAGTTCCATGACTAGATTTGCATTTTAGAAAGTCCACTCTGACAGCCAATGTGAAGAATGGATTGGAGATGGCAAGAGTGGAGACACAGGAGATTTATCCAGACAAGAGGTGATGGGGATCTGAAGTAAAGTAATAGTGTGGAAACTGAGAAGAGAGAACATAGTGGAAGAGTGGAATGGAGGAGAGTACTGGAAAGAAAGAGACTAATATGAGGACTGAAATAAGATTGGTTAATTTGGTGACTCTAGCAAAAGTGATATCATGTAGTATAGAGAGTGAAATCAGATTTCATTGTTGGGAGGTGAGGAAGTAGAGACAGTGTAGGCAGATATTTATAGACACTTGGAATAAAGAGTATGAGCTAAGATGATGTTCATGGGGAAAAACATGGTGAAGTTGACTCTTTGGTCAATTTGATATCATTCCTTAGCAGATGAGATTTTAAGGTATATATTTGCTCATAGTAAAAAGTCCATGGGAACAGAGAAGTTGACTTTACAGGAGAAAGACAGGAGATAATTGCTGGAGAGGAACCCCAAGGGGATGGAGGAGAGGATAGAATGGCACCCAAGAGGACAGTGATGTAGTTATTACTCACTCCCAGAGTATAGTAGTTATGATGGTGATCTTGGAATCAAACAGGCCTAGGTTGAAATCTCATCTCTACCACTTGCTATCTGGGTGAACTTGACAGGTACTTAACCACTTCAAGCCTCAATTTTCTCAGTTACAAATTGAGGAAAACTAAACCTTTCTCACAGTGTAGTTGTAAGGATTACACAAGATAGTAAGTGATCAAAATGATAGCCATCATTACTAATGAGAAGAGGATAGGGGTAAGCTAGAGGTAAATACGGCAGTAGAGAGCCAAGAAAGGAAGGCATTCCCACCTAAGTCCTCTAACTTGTTCTGTAAAGGTCAGCTGCTGAAAGTGCAAGTAATGAGTATGGTTAAGGGGCTAAAGAAAAGCATTAAAAACTTAGAAACTGCTGAGAGGAAGGAAAGAGGGAGGTGCTGAGGAACAAGAAGTTTGCTAAGTAGTATCAAACGCCCTGACTTGACACCTGCCCTTCAGTCTCTTGCTCTCAAATCCATCTTGCACAGTAGCAAGACTTGATTGATATTCCCAAAAGGACACATTCATCATGTTACACCAATATATGTCTGATGAATAAAGTTCATGTTTCTCTGTTTGGCATTTCAGGCCATCTGCATTAAAATGTCTTCGTACTATGCCAGCTTCTGCAAGTCCACAAACCAGCTAGAGTATTTACTGTTCCTCATATATGTCTTCTGTATCCTCAATTCTGCACTTTATACTATTCTCTGTACCCTCAACTGAGGTTCATTCCAGAAATTTGTAATGTACAGGCTTCAGAGTCCTGAAGAACTGGGTTCCAATTTAGACTCTGCCACTGATCAGCTGTATGACATTAAGCAAGGGGCTTTGCTTCTCTGTGCCTCAGTTTCCTTATGTATAAAAGAGGGTATCTTTGTCTGTTTTGTGCTACTATAACAGAATAGCTGAGACTGGGTAATTTATAATGAACAAAAATTTATTTCATCACAATTCTGGAGGCTGGAAAGTCCAAGATTGAGGGGCCAGCATCTGGAAAAGGTCTTCTTGCTGTGTTTTCCCATGGCAGAAGGTGGAAGGGCTAAAAAGAGTGTGAGAGAGAGGCAAAAGGGGGTCAAACTCATTCTTTTATAACAAATCCACTCCCACAATAATGGCAATAATCCATTCATGAAAGCAGAACTCTTATGGCCTAATCACTTTAAAAGTCTCATTCCCAATATTTTCACAATGGCAATTAAATTTCAATATGAATTTTGGAGGGGACAAACAATATCCAAACCATAGCATGGGGATAATAATAAAAATTGTGTATTGCTAGTGACAGGATTGCACTAACAGATTTTTTTAAAAAAGAAAGAAATAGTAGAACACCCTGCATGTATGGAAACTCAGTAAGTGGTAAATTGCAAATTATTCATTTGTTTATTAAACATTTAAAGCACATTTGTTATATGGTATGTACTGTGATAGGCCTCATAAATACAGAAATGAACACTATACTTGGAATCCCACAGGTCTATTGAAGGAGAAAATGCCTAACGTGGTATAGGGGTGTCAAGGATGATCTTAAGGAGGAGTTGGTATTGGAAATGAGTCTTGAAGAATTTGTTGATATTGCCAGATAGTCAAGAGGTATAATTGATCAACACATATGTGCACATATGATAGTAACATTCACAGGGTGTTGGGCAGGTAGAGGGAGGGGATGGGTATATTCACACAGAATGGGTACAATGTGACCTGACTGCGTGATGGGCACACTTGTAGCTCTGACTCAGGTGGGGCAAAGGCAATATATGTAACCTAAACATTTGTATCCCTATAATATTCTGAAATAAAAAATAAATAAACAGCTGTGTAAAGATTTTCAGTGGGCTTTTAGATACATAACTGTCAAGTTCCAGGCAAGTTATATAGATGTAAATTTTGGAGGTGCTTTAATATCAGTAGTACTTAAAACCAAAAGGGTGAATTTGATTGATTACCCAGGGAGAGTTTATAGAGGAAGAAGCAATAATGTGAGAAATCTGGGAAAACTCAAGGTTGAAGGAGCAGGTAGAGAAATAAAAATCTAAAAGATAGACTATCAAAGCATATTTTGATAAGTAGGAAGAGACTTAAGAGATAATGAGATCACAAAAACCAAGATGAGAGAAAGTTTCAAATGGGATTTCATCCATAATGTCAAATTCTGCCAAGAGTTTCAGATGAAATTACGACTGTAAAACCTCCATTGATTTGACAGACAGTAGGTCATGAGGAAGCTTACCTGATGATAAGAAGGCAGAAGCCAGACTGAAATAGTTTGAGGAATGAATGAAAGGAGAAGGTGAAACATTAAATGTAAACAACTCATTCTACAAGGGTGGCTATACAAGGAAGGAGAGTATTTCCCAACTTCCAGAATGGCTAAGTAAGGAGCTCAAGAAAATCTCTTCTTGAGAAAAACATCTGGTAAAGTGTTCAAAATCATCAAATTTTCTAAATTTGATGAAAAATATTAATCAACACATGCAAGAAGCTCAATGAACTACAAGAAAGATAAATGCAGAGGTATGCATGGACACATTATAGTTAAAATGCTGAAACCAAAGACAAAGAGAAAATCTTGAAATTAGTGAGAGTTAAATGACTAATTATGTACAAGGACAATGCAATAACAGGTGACTTTAAATCAGAAACAGTGGAGGCCAAAAAGCAGTGGTATGACATGTTCAAAGTGCTGGGGAGGAAAAAAACTGAAACCTGTCAACCAAGAGTCTCATACCTAGTAAAACTACCTTTTAAAACTGAAGGGAAATAAAGACATTCTCAGATCAACAAAACCTGAGAGAATTTGTTGTTAGCATACATGAGTTACAAGAAATAGTGAAGAAAGTTCTTTAGGCTGAAAACAAGTGAACCAGATAGTAGTAATTCAAATCCATAAGCAAAACAAACATTGATAAAGGTAATTATGCAGATAATTATAAATAATAGTATAGCCAATTTAAAAATAAATCACATAAAATAATATGTATGTTGTATTTTGGACCTATGACATAAGAATATAATCTGTTAATTAAAGGGCAAAGAATGCAGGTAGGAAAAATGCTGATTTGGAGTAAGAAAATGATACCAGATGGTAACTTCAATACACAGGAAGAAACAAAAAGAACCAAAAATAGTTCATCAAAAAGGCTACTATAATAAATTGTTTAAATACATATGTGCTGTCCTTTCTTCTCTCAGCTTCTTTCAAATACATAAATTTATATAATGTAATAAATATAACACTACATTGCTAGTTTTTAAGCACATATACATGTAGTATGTATAACAATAATAGCACAAAACAGGGGAAGATACAGCAGTATAGGAATAAAATTTTTATATCATACTGGAATTAAGCTAGTGTAAATCTGAAGTGGATTCTGAAAAGTTAAGATGTATATGGTAAAACCCAGAGAAACCACTAAGAAAATAACTCAAAAAATATAGTGAAAAAATAGTTTAAAAAATTAAACAGTTACATTACAAATATTTGCTTAATGCAAAATAAAGCATTAAGGGGGGCGGCAGAGGAACAGAGAAGACATGAGACCTATAGAAAACAAAATGCAAAATAACAGGTGAAAATCCAAACTACCAACAATAATAAAATTCAATGTTAATGGATTAAAGAATTCAAACAGAAAAAAAAGGAGATTATAATATTGGATAAAAAATACAGGCCCTTGGTCAGGCATGGTAGCTCATGACTGTAATCCCAGTATTTTGAAAGGACAAGGTGAGAGGATTGTTTGAACCCAAGAGTTCAAGACCAATCTGGGAAACATAGCAACCCCATCTCTACAAGAAAATAAAAATTAGCTGGGCATGGTGGCCTGCCTGTAGTCCCAGCTACCTGGAGGGCAGAGGCAGGAGGATGGCTTGAACCCAGGAGTTTGAGGTTGCAGTGAGCTATAACATTCCAGCGTAGGCAACAGAGTGGGACCCTGACTCTAAAAATAAACCTAGGCCGCAAATCAGATCTCAAAAAATTCAAGAAGATAGAAATTATACCTTGTATCTTTTATGACCATAATGGAATAAAATTACAGTTCAACTCCTATAGAAACACTCAATGCCTCATAAAATCATGGAAACTAAACAATCTACTATTGAAAAATTTGGGGGTTAAGGAAGAAATTCAGAGGGAAATCAAGAATTTCTTCGAACAAAATGATAACGGCGAGACTTCTTACCAAAATCAGTGGGATACAACAAGCGTTTACCTAAGAGGAAAACTAATAGCAATTAACACTCACATCCAAAAAACAGAAAG
>VBSM01001483.1:937769-969438 GCA_008086735.1 Cheirogaleus medius | reverse complement strand
TTTTTTTTTTTTTTTTTATTCCATCTTGTAATGGGGGTACAAAAGAATTTATTATATATTCTTAATACTGTACAAGTCCTTTATCATGTATATAATTTGCAAATGCTTTCTCCCATTCTGTGGGTTGTCTTTTCACTTTCTTGATGGTATCCTTTGATGTATTTAGAGCACTAATAGTTAAAGCGATTATTGATATAGATCAATATCTACCATGTTTGTAATTCTTTTGTATTTGTTGCACTTGTTTGTTTCTTTTTTTAAATTGATGTGATTCATCTGTGTTCTTTTACTGACCATGGGATAAAGTTAAAAGTCCCTGGCCCAGCACCCAATGCATTTCACTTTCTGACTCTATTACTATCTTCTGGGAAGTTTTCATTTAAAACAAATGAGCATATTTCACCAGCCTCTTACCTTGAATTCAATTTATCTGGCACCCATGCCATCTTTCATGCTCCCTGCATGCCCACCTCCCTTGATGACTGCCACATACACAATATACTCTGTCTCATCTTCTCCCTTTATTTAAACAATAACTAACATTAAAGGCATTGGCTAGCATATATTTAATGTGTATTTATTTATATTATGCCTTAATAATTGCAGCCACTATGTATTGAGTTTCATATATGCCAGGTACTGTGCTTAATACTTTACATGCATTATGTAATCTTGTACTCCAAGCATCAAATAAAATTAAGACAAATTGAGACTGAGAGAAGTGAGAAGATAGGTACAAATTTCCACAACCAGACTTTGAATCTGATCTTATTCTCTTAAAAACTATAGCTCACATTTTTGAGTGCTTACTGTGTGCTCTTTTGTAATCTAATCTTCATAACAACTCAATTAGGTAGTTAGAATTTTAGACTAGGTGAGACCCAGGAATATTGAGTGACCTGCCCAAAGCCACACAGTAAATAAGTTACAGAAATTTCTTGTCTCACAATCTGAAGGCTAGAAGTCTGAAATCAAAGTGCTAGTAAGGTTGGTTCCTTTTGAGGGCTGTGAGGGATGGATCTGTTCCAGGCCTCTCTCTTTAGCTTGTAGATGGCCGCCTTCACATTTTCATGGCATTCTCCCTGTATATTCACATCGTCTTCCCTCTGTGTGTGTCTCTGTCCAAATTGATAAGGACACCAGTCATATTGGATTAGGACCCAACCTGATTACCATACTTCATTACCTCTGAAAAGACCCAATCTAGAAATAAAGTCACATCTGTAGTACTGGGGGTTAGGACTTCAACATCCATATGGACGTGGAGAACATAATTCAATGCATTTCAAGCAACAATTTTCCATAAGAAAGGAAAGGGTTTTCCTTAAGGAAAACTACTTTACCAGAGCCTTATCCAATATTGGGGAAGGGCAGTTAGACAACTCCAGCCCCGTCTAGTCTTCCAGTCTCACCTAACCCAGAATAAAAAGCTAATAAGCACCCCTGAAGATCACAGCCTAGGGGAACAGGCCAACTAAAAGACTAACACCTAATTATAGGATTATAGAATGCTTCCCTTCCCCTACACCTAACATCGACTATAGCAATTAACATTCACTGAGTGCCTACTACTTTTTCTGCCAGAATCTTTGCTACAAACTGTAAGTGCATTATCCCAGTGTAATCCTTACAAATATCAAGCAAAGTAGATATTATTACTTCCATTTTCCAGATGAGGAAAGTGAGGATTGTAAAATGACCCGTTTAAGGTAATAAAAGATTGTCTGGAAGAATTAGGATTCTAATTCAGGTCTGTTAGATGCCAAAAGCCTGTGCTCATTCTATTACACTTAGCTTAGAAAGAGAGTGACACAATCAGATTTTTTAAAGGATTTACTGACCCCAGAATCTTATTGTTTTTTAAACATTGTAATTAAAGTATAATGTGCACACAGAAAAGCACATAGGGGCTCTGAGCAGTGGCTCACGCCTGTAATCCTAGCACTTTGAGAGGCCCAGGCGAGAGGATTACCTTGAGGTTAGGAGTTTGAGACCAGTCTGAGCAAGAGTGAGACCCCATCTCTACAAAAAATAAAAAAAATAGCCAGGCGTGGTGGTGCGTGCCTGTAGTGCCAGCTACTCGGGAGGCTGAGGCAGGAGGATCGCTTGAGCCCAGGAGTTTGAGGTTGCTGTGAGCTATGATGATGCCACTGCACTCTAGCTGGGGCAGCAGAATAAGACCCTGTTTTAAAAGAAAAAAATACATGTAGGTAATAAAGTCAATAAATAATCACAAACTGAACACATCCATGTACAAGAAATAGAACTTATATTCCACCCCCTACCTCAAGGCCTCCTGTGCCTCTTTCCAGGCACCATTTATATTAATTTTAATTTTATTTTATGTTTTTATTTCAGAATATTATGGGGGTACAAACATTTTGGTTACATATAATGCCTTTGCCTTGCCCAAGCCAGGGCTACTAGTGTGCCCTTCCCTCCTACAGTGCACTCTGAATCCATTAGTTGTGAGTTTACTCACCCCCACACGCCTTCCACCTGACCGGCACCCGATGAGTATTACTACCATGTGAGCACCTTAGCGTTGATCAATTAGTACCAATTTGCTGGTGAGTACATGTGGTGCTTGTTTTTTCCATTCTTGTGATACTTCACTTCGAAGGATGGGCTCAAGCTCCATCGAGGCTAATATAACAGGTGCTAGTTCACCATTGTTTTTTGTAGTTTAGTAGTATTCCATGGTATACATACACCACATTTTATTAATCCACTCATGTATTGATGGGCACTTGAGTTGTTTCCACATCTTTCAGGCACTATTACTGACCTAAGGATAACCACTCTCCTACTTTGATCACCATATATTAATTTTGCCCATCACTGAACTTTATATAAATGGAATTTTATAACATGTACTCTTTTATGTCTTGGAGCTTTTAATCAACGTTTTATTTTTGAGATCTATCATTTGTTGCACGGAAGTGTAGTTCCTTCATTTTCATAAGCAGTATAACATTACATTGTATGGCTATATCACAATATATGTATCCATTCTACTGTTGCTAGACATTTAGATTGCATCAACTTTGGAGGTTTTAAAAGTACTGCTGCTATAAACAATCTTGTACATGTTTTTTGGTGAACATGATTATAGATTTTCCTTGAGTAATATTCGTTGAGTAGTTGGAACTGGTGGCAAGGTAGAGATGGAAGGAGAACAGCTGGAAGGCTACTGCATAAGATCAAGCATAATGTTTTGAGGGTAAAGAAGAAGATGGTTATAGTGGGGCCAGAGAGAAAGAGGTGGAGAGGAAAGAAAAACGTGATTTGATTCAGAGATTAATTGATCCTCTGGAATAAAGGAAGGGAATTCAAAAATGACATAAAAATTTAATCTATTGAAAGAGGAAATAAAGTTGGGTAGGAATGCTCATCAGGAGAGGGAGCTCATTGGTTTGGTGGTGAAATTTTCAGAGGATGAAGAGGAAGTGAGTAGTCTACATGGGAATGTTTATCAGAAGTCTGTAATTGGAGGCACAAAGTGAGAGGAGTGTGGGGGAAGGAAAAAAGAGGAGAAATTTTCTGGAGAATGTTGATTAAGATTCAGTTGGACAAGATGGAATTTGGGGAATCACTACCAATGTGATGAGAGGGCAAGGAGGCTAAAGTGAAGAAAATAAAGAAGGCATTGCCTGAGAGGTGGAAGGATCACCTGGATAGGATACTATTATAGAAGACTAGAAAGAAGAGAATTTGAGGAATTGTGTGTATAGGGAAGGAATGTGTCATATTAGATTCAGGATAGACTAAAGGGGAACACGCTTCTGAGAAAGTGCACTTGAATTTGACAGCAGGGAAGCTTTTAAAACAGTAGTTTCCATAGAGTTCTGGTAGCCTTATAGAATTCTGAAAGGAATGGGTAGTGAGAGAATGCCTGTGGGGGCTCCAAAGACTCATTTAAGAAGGGTGGCAGTGAATGAAATGTTTGAAAGAGAGAGGGTCAATAGGCTTAGGAAAAGTGCCAATAGAAAGAGAGAAAGAATAGTGTGTGTGGGGTCTCAGTGGGGGTTAAGGTAACAGACTGAGCAAGGTCTCTGATACAAATGTATTGAGATGGAGGGTGAGGGTAAAGAAGGAGCTAATTCACTCATTCAACAAATGTTTACTGAATATTTCTTATAAGACATGCACTGTGGTAGAGCTGGGGATACAGAGATTAATAAATGTAGTATCTACTCTCAAGTTACCTGTGGCATAGTAGGGGAAACACTTCATTATAGTATATTCTGGTAAGTACCAAGTAGGGGCAAAGGATACTGTAGAAACTTACATAATTTCTACATAGGCTTAAGAAGGCTTCTTGGAGGTGCAGACATCTGAGATCACACTTGAAATTACCAGAGAAAGAAGATGAGGAAATGGTATTCTAAAAGGAGGTAGATGAAACAGCAGCATTATTCACAATACCAAAAAGTATAAACAATCCAAATGCCCATTCATTGATGACAGAAAGCCAGTGGTTAAACATTTACCAGCACACCAGCACAGGGGAACCATTAACATGGAGGTGGTAATTAAAACTATGTGAATGAATGCAATCACCCAGGTGGAGTACAGAGTGGGATGAGAAGATGGCCCAGTAATTGGATTAGGAAGAGAAGCTTCAAAACTTTAAATCAGAATCTCTTAGTGGTCCTAAGACCAGTATAAAGGAGGAAAGTTATGCTTTTTCCCACTATATAGGTAAGATACCTAGTCAGGAAGGCAAAGTGTTGGCAAATTAGTGTTCTTCTCTCTTCTGGAAACCAGCCAGAGAGTAAGAAATGAGCAAGTTGCCTGGGCAAAAAAATTCCACCCTGAAATCCACGTCTTGTTAGGCTAAGTTATAAAAGGACAGGAATGCCTGCATTGCCTAATTGGACATGAGGTTGAAAAGAATCTTCACATATAAAAAACAGCTAGCAACAACACTCCTTTATTTACACATTTGTGCATCTCCACAAGCATTTAATGAGCACCTCTTAGGTTTCCGGCTTAGGCTAGGGACTGTGAACACAGAACGAGTCAGTAATATGTCAACAGTAAGTACTGGAGAGTTGTGGTGATAAGAGAAATATTGGGAGAGATGGGATTTGAACTGGGCTTTGAAGGCTATCTAAGAAGTATCTGGATGGAAAGAATAGAATGGGAACTGTTTTCTAAATAAAACATAACAGAAATAGGAAAAGAGATAGGAATAATAACACAACACTTAAAGATTTTTTACTATGTAGCAAACAACATTCTAAGAGCTTTATGTGCACTATCTCATTTAATTCTCAAAACAACCCTATGAGGCTGGGCGTGGTGGCTCCTGCCTGTAATCCTAGCACTCTGGGATGATGAGGTGGGAGGATCGTTTGATCTCAGTTCAAGACCAGCCTGAGCAAGAGTGAAACCACGTCTCTACTAAAAATAGAAAGAAATTAGCTGGACAACTAAAAATACATAGAAAAAAATTTAGCCGGGCATGGTGGTGCATGCCTGTAGTCCCAGCTACTCGGGAGGCTGAGGCAGAAGGATTGCTTTAGCCCGGGAGTTTGAGGTTGCTGTGAGCTAGGCTGACGCCACAGCACTCTAGCCCGGGCAAGGGAGTGAGACTCTCTCAAAAACAAAAACAAAAAAAACCAAACAACAACAACAAAAACCCTATGAGGCAGGTACTATTACCACAATTTTACAGATGAGAAAACTGAGGCCACACCATAGGTAAGTGGTAGAAGAAGCACTATGAATCTAGACAGTCTGGCTCCAGAGCCTGTAGTCTTAACTAATATCCCACCTATCTCCTGGAGTGTGCAAGTTGTTTTCATGAGAGTGTGGGAAGATGGAAGCCCAACTCTATTACAGAGACTGAGAAGGCATGAGGTGGGAGAGTTTGATAGGTAAGGAGGGAGCCAACTTCAAAGAATCTTGAATTCTAGAGACTCGCATCAAGTGTTATAGAACAAGCACAGCAGGCCCAGCTTTGAATCCTGAATCTGCCATTGATTAGTTATGTGACATGGGGCAAAGTCAGTGGTGGCCTCCATTTCTTCATCTTTCAAATGGGTATGTCAATGCTAATTTTATAAGGCTGCTGTGAAGATTAAATGAATAAAAGTGTATAAAGTGTCCAGTACAGAGTAGATCACTGTAAGTGGAAGCTATGACTATTTAATATTATTATTTATGACTTGTAGAGTTCTCAGCATAGGCTGCAGAACAAGTATTTTAATATTCTTAGTCAGTGACTCCTCAAAGGCCCATCTAAGTGAAATTCCTGGTGAAAACACATTTACTTTTTTGGGTCATTTCCTCTCCTAGTGGATTGTGACTCAGACTACTGAGCCCTGTATAGTCTTGTGTTGCTGGTGCCTTCCTTCCAGTTGGCAAGTATGACCAAAGACTGGCTTGGGTTGGAGAAGCTGCTCCACATATGTGCCCACCATTCCTGGGGGTAGTGAGCCTTTTGGGGTGTTACCATTGGAATGGGAACAGCTAAAAAGAAGCGAGACTGTAGATATCAATTTCTCTTCTTTAATACTGGTCCAAAAGTCACTGCTAGACTCTGGAGATGTCTGCATTGCTTGGTCTCTTTTATCTACATCTGTCCCATTCTAGGCAGATAGCAGTGAATAACTGTGGGAATACGTGTTCTGTCTGGGTGTTTTTCTGGCTCTCTGACCTTTCCCCATTTCCTAGTACACCCTCTTTGCTCTCTGATGAAGTGTTATGACTGCCCCCTTTTATTTTTTGGATCTTCTAAGGAAACTTTTAACGTGCCTAATGTCTTCCTGGAAATGTAGTTGTTAGAGGCATGCAGTTGAAAGCATGAGTAGAATTAGCTGATATTCTCAAGAACCTTGAAACTGTAAGTCCTAGTAGACAGGACCCAAAAAAACAGGAAGGGAAGAAGAGCAAAAGCTATGA
The DNA here is from genome assembly GCA_008086735.1 of Cheirogaleus medius. Taxonomy (NCBI): domain Eukaryota; kingdom Metazoa; phylum Chordata; class Mammalia; order Primates; family Cheirogaleidae; genus Cheirogaleus; species Cheirogaleus medius. The sequence continues at coordinate 962,526 of VBSM01001483.1, read as the reverse complement.
CTTTTCACATGTCTGCAAATATCTTAATGTACAGCTGTCACTTGATATAGAAAACCAAAGAGTTTTCTCTCTTCTAGGTTCCAAATATCTCCCTAGGGATCTGAGGCACTTCTTAAAGGTGACCTGCAAAGGGGGTAGAATGGATTCCCTATCTGTGGTTCTATCTGCAGGCTGTAAAATGGGTCTCCAGACTGTGCAGGAGGAGCCAGGGAACCACACTGTTTCTTGTTCAGTCCATAATTGCTGGCTTTCCCAGCAGGCAAATGGGCACATATGGCCTCAAATTTCAGAATATTCTCTTTTCTTGCAGTGGTCCTGGGGCAGGTCATCTTCATTGGGATAGAGCACATCAGGCTAACTTTCACTATAGTGGCTCAACAATTCTGTTGGCTTCAGCTTTTTCTTGTCATCCCTTAAAGGACAGTAGACTCCTCAGTGCCCTTAACCAACCTACTAAATATCCTCAGAGTTGGACTGAAACCAAGAAGAGAAGATGAGAATTAATGGCAGCTTCTTGGTCAAAGCAATTCCTGGGCACAACAGAGAGTGTGATGGAGGAGTCTGAACTAGACATTCTTGATTTGTCTTTTTTCTCTCACATCTTATAATTGCTCTTCTCTCACAACTGGGTCTACCTTCACAACACTCTTTCATCATTTTCACTACTACCACTTTGTTCTAAGCCACCATTCACTCATTGGCCTCCTTACTCATCACTCCGTTTCCACCCTTGCCCCTCTGCATTCTGTTTTTCTCACAGCAGCCAGAGGGATACTTCCAATGCTCAAGTCAGATCAGGCCACTTTGTTGAGGACTTGCAATATAATTATGTAGCTTAAGAATTAACCTTAGGAGAAGGAGTACGTGCCCAGCCCAGAGTGGCGTGAGAGTCATACATTCTGGCTTAGGTTCACCTAACAAACAGGGTTGCTGCTTGAAGGCATAACAAAGAGTTTGAGCTTCTGCACGTAAGCAAATGTTTCCCATCCCCACAGCACTGGGGTTCTGGAGGCCACTTGATAAACATCTTGCCCTTATGGGTACTGCCTGAGCTCATGGGATGGCTGGTTAGTCAATGACGGGTAAGATTCATCAAGGAGGAGCAACCTAGGACAGGCACAGCCACAGGGGGCCAGGCCAAAGGGGATGGGAACGGAAAGTTTCCCTTTGTGGCTGCATTGCTTATCTTTGCTTATCTCAAACTCTGGCTTATGGCCGTCGCCTTAAGCAACCGCATTAAGACCCTGAGTCATGGGACATCTGTGTCCTTAGGCTACGTGTTCCGGAATTTATGGCCATTGCTGCAATGCCTGGGTGGTCACGTATAAGGAAGTAACTTTGATTTTTAGGGTATAAAAATAAAACGACTGGTACGTTTGGCACTGCAGTCTTGTACCGTCTTTGTGTGTGTCTGTGTCTTTCTTTGTGTGTTTCTTTGTGTTTTGTGTTCATCCCCCTTCCTGCAAACGGGCCATGACACCACTTTTTTTTGTTGTTGTTCCAAACCTTCCAATGACTTCCTATCTCATTCAGAGTAAATGGCTCACAAATGCCTGCATGGTTTGTTCCCTGAGTTAGCTGTATGATATCATGTCCTACTATTTTGCCTCATACTCTGTTCCACCCACAGTGGCCTCTTGGCTGGTCCTTGGATATGACAGGCACGTCCCTGCCACAGGGGCTTTGCACTATCTGTTCCCTCTGCCCAGAAAAATATTCCCCCACTCATTCAATTAATTCACTGCCTTACCTCCTTTAGATCTTAATTCAAATTATGTCCTTTTTCAGTGAGATCTTCCCTGACTACCTTATTTAAAATTTAAGCTAACCATACTCCTTTATGCTACTTCCCTGTTTTATTTTTCTTACAGTACTCATCAACTTCTAATATACTACATTGACTTCACTAATTTACTTATAATGTTTCCCCCCTCCCCCACAATATAAGCTTCACGAGGGCAAGGATTTTTATTTTTCTAAAAAATGCTGGGTATCTCCAGCACCTAGCACAGGGTCTGGTATTAGAAGATGGCCCAAAATGTTTGTTCAGTGAATTTTCTTAAAAGATGCTCATGGCTCAGGAAAATTTTCCTTTTTCTAGCTGCATCTCAGTTTCCTCCATTGATGACATAAGGGAGTTGGATTGGGTGATCTCACAGGTCTTTTGTGTCTTTAGGATTAAATCTAGAAATCTGGTTAAAAGCACAGTCTCTGGAGCCAGATTTCTTCGGCTTCTCCCTCTGCTACCTTGAGACAGATTAGTTCACCTCTCTGGGCCTCTCAGTTTTCTTATCTGAAAAAATGAAGATGATAAAAATAGACCCTGTTTCAAAGGGTTGCTCTGGAGATTAAAGAAGATCATCCATATATGAGCACTTTAATATAGTACATGGTGTTAAATAAACATTAACTACTGTTTTTAGGGTCATCATAGCAAGTAGCCACATTAGCAGCCTTCCTTAGGCTCAAAGCCAGCTTCAGTAGCTAATGGCATGAACAACAACAACAAAAAGAGCAAAACAACATCCATAACAACAAACTTACCTGAGGTTCATATGCAGCTCATATGTGACTCATATGCATACACCTGTCCTTTTCCCCTTCCCCACCCAATTACTAAGACAGAAGAACAGCTTGTTCTCTTGTAACCTGATGTCCCCTGGATAAAAGGGAGGGGGAAAGAGGCAACGTGTGATTGCCATGACCACCCGCTGCATCTCAGATTCCACAAAGAAGCAGGGCATGGTGGCTTATTCACAATCACCCACAAACCTGGTCATGAGTGGCTTCAGCCAGAGTGTGTAAAATACACGTTGTTCCGGTGGCAGAGGCTCATCACAGACATTCTGCTAGGAGGACAAAGTATGATGTTCAAAGCCATCATCAGCAGACATGATTCAAACAGCGTGGCAGGTCTTTGGGGCCAGAGATGCGTGAGTTTGCCAGAGTAAGGCAGGTTGTGGATAGGTTACCAGAACCAGAAAAGGTAACCAATGAATACGCCTAATAAAATTATAAGAATATTAATGATAGCTTATATTTCTTGTGTATTTATTGTGTAGCAGGTGCTTTATGCATGCTTTCATTTAATTCTCCAATGAACTCAGTGGTTCTCAACTTTAGCTAAGTGTTGGAGAACTTGAAAAAAAAATCAGTGCCCAGGCTCCAATGCACCAATTAAATAAGAATTTCTGGCAAAAAAAAAAAAAAAATTAATGCTCCTCAGATAATTATAATGTACAGCCAGGGTTGAGAACCCACTGCATGAGGTATGAATATATATATATATATATACACACACAAACATGATATTTCATCCACATTCTACAGATGAAAAAAATTCAGAAAATTTGAAAAATTTTCCATTGCAGGGCCAACTCTGGAATGCCATAGTCCAGAGACTGCCAAATCTGTACCATGTGCAAATGCTGCTATTTGGGAGATCTCTTGCCTCAGTCAAAACAGTCTCAGTATTGACTGACTTGCCCACTAGCAACAATTATCACGAAGGTAGCAAGCTGCCATTCATCCTCTCCAGATTCCTCTGCTCACCAAATCCAGGCTTAATGCAGCAGCAGCAGTGACATTAGTCTATTACTTCCTTAACCATAATACGCATATCACTAGAGGTGCACAAGATTATTTAGGAGATAAACAGATAAGCATTTTTAATTTCAATAATTATGTATTCATCTTGATGTATATTAGAAATATATATCTATCCCCAACACATGCAGCCTGTGATTTCACAAATATTATTGCTTAAACAAAGCTAATTTTTTTTTGAGACAGGGTCTTGCTCTGTCACTCCAGGTAGAGTGCAGTGGCATCATCATAGCTCACTGCAACCTCGAACTCCTGGGCTAAAGCGATCCTCCTGCCTCAGCCTTCCAAGTAGCTGGGACTGCAGGCACATGCAACTGCGCCTGGCTAATTTTCAATTTTTAGTAGAGACGGTCTGATCAGTCTGATCTTGAACTCCTGACCTCAAACAATCCTCCCACCTCTGCCTCCCAAAGTGCTAGGATTACAGGTGTGAGCCACCATGCCCCGCCAAGGCTAAATTGATTTAAAATACTGAAAAGTGACTTGAGTTAAAGAAACATAGTAAGTAAATAATAATAATAGTGGTGGATGGCACAAGAATAGGGCTCTAAAATTCAGAATGTGATAGCTGAATGGCTAAAGTGGAAGAAACACTGTCCTGAGTCATTCATTAATTCACTCAATCATTTATTCATTCAATAAACACTTACTGAATAACGATTATGTGTCAAATATTATGTTAGACACAATAGAAAGCTGAATAAAGAATAAGAAATAGTTCTTGTCTTCAAGGATCTCACAGAAAAGAAAATGTACAATGGCAATTCAGTATAGATAAGCACAAAATATAGTGGGAATGCATGGAGGGCAGGTTTTGGAGACCGGGACAGTGGAGACTTGGAAAGATTTCCAAGAAGAGATGGCTTAGTCATGTAAAAGGGAGAGGGAGGGGGAGATGATGTCAAGCTGAGGACAGTAGGAACAAGGCAAGGAAGTGAGAAACAGCAGGGTACACATTTACAAATGTGTAAAGGTTGGCTGGGGGAGGGTTGAGGGAGGGTGTATTCAATTACCAGAGCAAAAAATACAAAGCAGGGAAGTGAGGAGAGAAAAGGCTGGAAAGATCTGCCTGGACTGGATTTTTGTACTCCAAGAAGAGGGGTTTGAACTTTATTCTTTGGACAGGTTTGGCTTTGTATCTGGGCTAGAGGGTAGATGTTCAAATCCTAGTTTTACCACCTTTATTTTTTCACTGTGTGTCACTGAGCAAGTTACCTAACTTTTCTGAGCTTCAGTTTTCTCATCTGTCAAGTGAGAAAATTAATAGTGTATCTCTCTTAGCATTAATTGTAGGGGTTTAAATGAGATATCATTTATAAATCACTTTTCATGGTGCTTAACTCACAAAGTAAGTCCCATTTCTTGTCTGTTCTTCCCTGGCAGTAAATAAAGAACATACCTCTTGTGGTTTTCCTTTTTAGAGGAAACCATATGTTTATATTAATAATATGAGCTGAACTGTATTACTGTCTCATTTCATCTCAATATTCAACAAACTTTTAAAGAACATCTGCCATGTAGCAGACCTTTTACCTATTTTATTTCACTTAATTTGCACAAGCGTCTTGATGACAGGATGACTGTATGGTGAAAAGTCCAGTGAAAAGGGCAGGGCTGTTCTATTAATACTATCTTGACTTTAACTAGAGCAGCTATGTTTGGTTTCACAACAATTAAAGTGCAATGGATGCCACATTTCTTTATTATTTCTTGGTAGATAAAAAAATAAATCCTGGCTCTGGGAGAAGAAAAGAAGCTTAAGACATAGGGCATATATGCTGGGAGTTTACTCCAGTGAGCAACCTCTGGTATCATGTGAGTCTGGAGGCATTGTTGGTATCCTCCAGAATTTAGCTGCCTTATCTCCTAAGATTCTTTTATAAAATTGCAGTTAATAAAATCCCACATACCATAAAAATTACCATCTTAACCATTTTTAATTGTATAGTTCAGTATTGTTAATTACATTCACTTTTTTTGTGAAACAGATCTCCAGATTCTTTTTTAATCGAAGAAAATACATCAGTGTGTTCATTTTGTGATAATATGCTGATGTGTAAACCTAAGATGTATTCACTTTTCTGTATTTATGTTACACTTCAAGAAAAAGTGTTTCTTTTTTTTAAGTGATAACATTGACTAAAACACTAATGACTGCTACAGTTAAGGTATTGATGAATAATCCACTTGGCTATAGAAATTAGAGATGATGTTAAGTTTCTTAAATATAAAACAAAAACAGTAGTTTTTAAATGTTCTATACAATTTAGAAGGGGAAGACATGAGTTTAATACCAAAACATCTTAACTGGCAGAAAAGAGAATAAAGAGATCTTGTGGTCCAGGTAGGATGGCATACATAGTCTCTTTTCTCCTTGCTCCTCCCTACTAGGTACAACTATAAATCCTGGTAATAAACCCCTTTGTTCCTGCGGGCCTTGAGACTCTTTTCCCTACTGTACTTGGTGGCTAGAAGGTCAACCTGTAAGTGGGATCACTCTAGAACAAGTGAACCAGCCTGGAAGCTTCTTGTGTCCACGGGCTGAGACTCCCCTCCCCCACACAGACAGGCCAGGCTGCCCTGGGAAGGGGGATCTTGCACAACACATGGCCAACAGCCAGAAGCCTTGTCCTTTACAGAGACTCCCTTTCCCCACCTAGAGGCACCACAGGACCTAACCTGGGGAAGCACCTCTGCCTCAACTGGCAATATCAGCACAGACCAGTGAGAGCCTCAGAGGCACCAGGTAAACCAAACAGATCAAAGCAGAGCAAAGGCTCTGAAAATTAAACTGTCATTGGGACCATAGCACACAAAAGTAGAACAGGACCTGCATGCTAAATCTAAACAAGGAGATCACCTAAAATATAGGAAAATTTATATCCATAAATGTCTACATCCAAAAGACAGAAAGATCATGAATGAACAATCTCATGAATCATATCAAAGAACTGGAAACAAATGAGCAAACCAACCCCAAACCCAGCAGAAGAAAATAAATAGCAAAGACCAGAGCAGAACTATATGAAATTGATAACAAAAAACTATATGGAAATTAATAAAACAAAAGGTTGGTTCTTTGAAAAAATAAACAAAATTGTCATGCCTCTTGCTAGAATAATGAGAAGCAGAAAAGAAAGGACTCTAATAAGCTCCATCAGGAATGAACAAAGAGAAATTACAACTGATACCACATAAATACAAAATATGGTCTATGAAATCTGTGAAAAACCCTATGCACATAAACTTGAAAATGTGGTGGAGATGGACAAATTCTTAGAAACATATAGCCTCCCTAGGCTCAATCAGGAAGAATTAGAATAAACAGACCAATATCAAGTAATGAAATTGAAGCAGCAATAAAAAACCTTCCAAAGAAAAGTCCCAGAATAGATGGTTTCACACCTGAATTCTACTAGACCTACAAAGAAAAACTGGTGCCTATCATGCAGAAATTATTCTGCAACATTGAGAAGGAAGGAATCCTTCCCAACATGTTTTATGAAGCCATTATCACCCTGATACCAAAACCAGGAAAAGACACAACAGCAACAAAAATACTACAGACCAATATCTCTTATGAATATAGATGCAGAAATTCTCAAGAAAATCCTAGCAAACTGAATTCAAGTTCTAAGCAATAAAATAATCCATCATGACCAAGTGGGCTTCATCCCAGAGATGTAGGGATGGTTCAACATACACAAATCTATAAATGTAATTCAATGCATAAGTAGAAGTAAAAATAAAGACCATGTGATCCTCTCAATAAATGCAGAAAAAGCACTGGACAAAATTCAGCACATTTTTATGATAAGAATGCTTAACAAAATAGGCCTAGATGGGACTTACTTAAAAATGATAAAAGCCATATATGACAAACCCACAGCCAACATCATACTGAATGGGGAAAATTGCAAGCATTCTCGCTTAGAACTGGAACCAGACAAGGTTGCCCTCTATCACCGTTTCTATTCAACATAGTGTTGGAAGTCCTAGCCAGAGCAATCAGACAAGAGAAGGAAATCAAGGGCATCCAAATGGAGGCAGAATAGGTCAAACTATCACTCTTTGCTGAGGTTATGATCTTATATCTAGAAAACCCCGAAGATTCTGCCGCAAGACTACTGGAATTGACTAATTCAGCAAAGTGTCAGGTTACAAAGTCAATGTAACCTGACAATGCACAGTTCTAGAAGCACGTTTGGGCTGGGTGGAGAGGTCTGACAGAGTTTTAGGGGAGGGCCCACAATAGTGATGGAGGTACTTGGAGAGCCTGAGTAAATTGCTATTTACTGGCTGGTATGAAAGTATTTAAATATTTCTACTATCATTAGGGCTGAAATATTGTGTACCAGCTTCATATAAGCCCTTGATATATTTATCATTTTCATCTTCTCTGCTGGGGCTACTTGTCAAACTCGTTATTTGCCATTATGAATAGTCCTAAGAAAATTTTTGAAAAACCATTTTATATCCTGAGGTTAGGGTATAGTCTGTCTTCTGTTTGGGTCAATTCAGCCTGGATAGGCACTTTGCTAAGGTGCTGAGGACATGGAGAATCTGCCCTTAAGCTGCTCATACGCAGAGAGGGAGACTGACATATAAAATGACAGTGATCATTCAGTGTCATAAATACTATAATAGAGGGAGGGGTTTCTAGACCAGCCTGGGATTGAGGGTCAAAGTTCAAGCCAACTTCCTGAAGGAGTTTGTTTGCACTGAGTTTTGAAACAGATATGGAAATCACCCAGGTGAAAGAATTAAGGAGTAGGAGACTGGAGAGAGGATATTCCAGGCAGAGAGAAAAGCATGCTGTGAACAGGAAATTCTGACTATAGGTCTGTTTTGACAGAATATGAAATGCAGGACAGGAGAGGTTTGGGGGCCTATATCATGGAGTGTTTGAATGGAATGCTAAGGAGCTTAGAATTCATCCTGCAGTTGATGGGGTGCCATTAAAGAGTTTTGAGTAGAGTATTAATGTAACCATATTTGCATTTAAGAAAAAACAGTCTTGTTAGTGGGGCCACACATTGCACGATGTGAATGATGGTACCTGGAGTTACATAATGTGGCAGCCCTGCTTGGCAGCACTATGAAGGAGAGGTTTTAAAGGGGTAAGACTAGAAGCAGAACAACCACTTAAAGAGGACTATTACAACATTCCAGACAAAAGATAATAAGGACCTGAACTAGAGCATTAGTTGTAGTATGGAGAGGAAAAGACAATTCAAGGAAAAGGTAGAAAGTTAAGGTAGCAGGACTTGGCAGGTTTGGACATAGAGAAGGAGTAAGAGGGGGAAGTGAAGGATGACCCCCAGGTTTCTGTGTTAGGTGATTGGATGTTGCCATCAACTAGAGATATGGGATTATTATAAAGGATGGGATAGGAAAGATAAGAATGCAGATTGGGACAAACAATGGTAGAGGTGTCCAGTGGGTGATTGGATATATGTCAGAAGCTTAAACAGGTACCAGCTACAGAATTTGCAGGTCTCAGTGCAAAATTAAAAAGTAGGGCTGCTTGTTCAAAAATTATTAATACAAAGAAGTTTAAGGTATGTTGAAGAAAGATGATTGAGGAATTAATGGGATGTGGCTCATAAGATTATTATTTTATTGTATCACCCAATATTGCTATATTAAAGACATAATTGATTTCAGGAATTTTTTGCAGTGCTTTGTCCTGAAGGAAAATGTGAACTTGTTAGTTTGCATATCAAGATTTGCCTTTGCCTTGGGAGGGCTCTCAAAGCTCTGGTAGATGCATTCCTTGAGGCTTCTTGAATCTCAGATCTGTGATGCCCTCCCTGATCTTGAAAGACAAGAGAGATATATGCATGGTGTCACAGAGTGGGAGCTGGAACAATGAGTGCCCTAGCCCAGAGATGAACCCCTGTGGTTATGAGCAATTTAGAATGAGGAGATGGGCTTCCTGCTTTCTCCTGACTGTCTGTCTCAAATCCACAATAACTAGATAAAAGAAATATAGAGCCACTATATCTCTGTGTTACTCCTCTGTTAATTGATAGCTATCTCTTAGAACTTAGAAGTTTGTCCTTGAAAGATTTTGTAACCGTTTGTTCACATAGATAGAATAGATTAGAAATTGTTAGAAGCCATTGGAAAAAAACTTTTTAATTGAGACCAGCTACCTGTTATTATGTAAATCTTACTCCCGGACCTCAACTACCTGATATGTAAATCTGTTACCCATAGCAACCGCACTACCTGTTATTATGTAAATATGTTACCCTGGCAACCTATAACTGATATCTGTGATTATAAAACCTATGTGAATTTAACCTCGTGGCTCCTTCTACTGACGGAGATGTAGGGGAGACCCCTGAGTACCCTCGCTTTATCTTAGTTACTTCATATAAACTCATAAAACTATACCTTTGTCTCTGTGTATTCTTTTATTCTCTCTATTTCCTATTAATTTATTTTCCCCTGTGATGACTGCTACCTAAGGGACCCGGTTTCTTGTGGGGAGAAGTAGCTGATCTGCTCGCAGCCTGCCTGCAAATGTGGCAACAGCAGAACATTAAACCAAGTGCGGGGCCCTTCTAAGCATGGGGCCCTGTGAGACTGCACAGGTCACATGTCCACAAGGCTAATCTTGAACTTAGCAGAGAAGTCAGGGTGCTAGGTAGGGATTTGGGAGTCATTGACATATAGATAGTCTTTTAAACCATGAGAGTGGATGAGATTATCTAAGGAGAAGTCATAGAATGAGAAAAGCAGAAGGGATTGAGGATAAACTCCAAGAAACACCAAGAGTTCAAGAATAAATATAGGAAAGAGAGCCCTCAACAGCGTGACTCACAGGTGTGTAGGCAAGAGAGATAGAAGTTAAGAGAATAGATTTTGGATCTAGATTGCTTGGGTTCAAATCTCACCTCTGCTGCTTTTTTTTTTTTTTTGGTGACCTTTGTGGTCCCTTCATTTCTTTATCTGTAAAATGGGCATAATAGCAATGGTATGTATTATATGGGGTTCTAAGAGGATTAAACATGTTACTATATATAAATGATTAGAATGCCACTGAGGACATAGAAAAAATTATATATATAAGATGAATTTCTTCTTAGTAGTAACAGTAGCAAAAGGAACCCCAGGAAACGAAAATGCCTGGAAGCCAAAGGTGAGCATCTCAAAGAATTTGATTACTAGTATCAAATATAGTAGAAAGGGCCAAAAAAAATGACACCTGAAACTTGACCATTGGCCTTGACAATTAGGAAGGAGGCCATTGTTGAACATAAAGAGGAAGGGCAGTGAGAGGAAGTGTGGAAACCAGATTTTAATTGATTGAAGAGTGAAATGGAGACAGCGTGTATATAAATTAATCTCTTAAAAGTTTGTGAAAGGAGGAGAGGAGGGGAAAGGGAAAAAGAAGAAAGAAATTAAGAGTTGGGCCATACTAGATTATTTTAGCATATTTATAGGATGAAGCAGTGTAATGAGAGAGGTAGAAGATGTTGGAGAAAGAGGATAATTGGTGGTGAAGGGACCCAGAGGAGCAACAGAAGAGATGCCTTATCCTTGAGGCTAGAGAGAGTTTATGTTCAATACCCTTCATTTTTCTTCTGAAAGATTTTTTAAATTGTGAAATGTAAGTATCATACAGAAAGGTACATAAATCATGAGTGTACAGCTCAATGAATGATCATAATGTGAATACACATATGTAACTATCACTCAGGATAAGAAATAAGACAATGTCAGCACCCAGGAAGAGGCTCTACCAGTGTCCCTTTCTATCAACTGCCTCTCCACCCCATCACATAACTGTGATGTGACTTTTGTGGTAATCATTTCCTAGCATTTTTTTATACCTTAATCCACCTAGGTGTGCATCCATGAACACTACAGTTAAATTTTGTCTCTTCTGAAATTTATATGACTGCAATAATATACTACATCTTATTTTGTGTCTGACTTCTCTTGTGTAAGATTATGTCTGCGGGATTTATCCATGTTGTTTCATGTACTGTAATATCTTTATTTTAATTACTGTACAGTAGTCTATTATATGAATACAGAAAAAAATTTATCATTCCACATTGAAGGAAATTTCGATTGTGTCTAGTTTTTGGCTGTTATGAATAAAGCTACATATCATTTGGTGTATACATACACACATTTCTGTTCCATTATCCAGGATGTGCCAGTTGGGTCATGGAATATCTTCAAATTTAATTGATAATGCCAAACTGTTTTCTGAAGTCCTTGTACCAATTTACATTCCCACCAATGAGTGTATAAAAGTTATTGTTGATCCACATCCTCTCCTATATTTGCCATTTTTCATACTCTTAAATATTAGATATACAGGTGAGAGTATTTTGATGTTTATTAGTCATTTGTATTTCCTCTTTTATGAAGTGACTTCTCAAGTCTTATCCTCATTTTCAATTGGGCTGTCTATCTCTTATTGATATGTAGGATTTTAAAATATATATTCTGGATGCAAGTCCTTTAATGGGTTATATGTTTTGGAAATATTTTCATCCCACTCCAAGGTTATGACAATATTCTCCTATATTATTTTCTAAAGCTTTATAGGCTTGACACTCAATTTTAAGCCTATAACCTACCTGGTAATGATGTGAAGTAGGGTTCCTATTTAATTTTGTCTTCCACATGGATATCTCATTTTCCCAGCACCATTTATTAGAAAAAGAATCTTCCTTCATCCACTGCTTTGTACTGCCATTTTGGCATAAAACAAGTGTCCATATATGTGAGAAACTGCTTTGGTGTATTCTAGTGTGTCTTATTGGTTTACTTGTGTATCCTTGTGTCAATACCATACTACCTTAATTACAGTAAGTTGTGGTGCCTGGTAAAGCAAGTCTTCCTGATGCATTCTTCTGTGTTAAGAGTGCCTTGAATATTCTTGGCCTTGTTGCATTTCCATATATATGTTAGAATAAATGTGTCAATATTTAAACACACATTCACCAAAAATCCTGTTGGTATTATTTTTGAGATTGCAGTGAACCTATAGATCAATTTGGAGAGAACTGACATCTTTATAGTATTTGCAGGAGTGATCCAATTCATGAATATGGTGTATCTCCTCCCTTATAAATATCTTCATTATGCCTCTCAATTAATTTTCATAATTTTCCCTAAAGAGTTATTGCACATCTTTAGTTAGATTCATGCTAGGTCTTCAAAACTTTTTGATGCTAATATAAGAGTGTCTTTTAAGAATTTTGTCTTCTGTTTGTCGATGGAACATAGATATGTAATTGATTTTTAGGTTTTATTTTTAATTTAGATACAGTAAAAGTTACTCTTTTTGCTGTGCAGTTCTGTGAGTTTTGACAAATGCATAGTGTTGTTTAACCACCACCGCAATCAGAATAATTCCATCACCCCACAAAATATCCCTGAGCCTCCTCTCTGTAGTCCAACCTTCCTCCCCAACCCTTAACCTCTGTCATTGACTGACCTGTTCTCCATTCCTATAGTTTTGTTTTTTTTTCCAGAATGTCATATACATGGAATCATATAGTCTTTAGAGTCTGGCTCCTTTCATTTAGCATAATTCATTTGAGATTTATCCAGGTTTTTGTATGTATCAGTAGTTCCTTCTTTTTCATTGATGTGTGGTATTCTATTAAATGAATGTACCATTGTTTGTTTATTTGTTCATCATTTGTGGGATAGTTGGGTTGTTTGCAGTTTGGGGCAATTATGAATAAATAGGCAATAAACATTTATGTACAGAATGTTGTGTGAATGTAAGTCTCTATTTCACTTTGGTAATTGCCCAGAATTAGGATTGCAGGATCATATGGTAAGTATATATTTAACTTCAAAATAACTTGCGAAATTGTTTTCCAAAGTTACTATACCATTTTTCATTCCCACTAACAATGTACAAGAGTTTCTGTTGCTCTGCATCCTTGTCAGCACTTGGTATTGTCAGTTTAATTTTAAACAATTTTAGCCATCCTGATAGCTGTATAGTGGTATCTTAAGGTGGTTTTAATTCACGTTTCCCTAATGTCTAATGATATTGGGAATTTTTGCACTTTGCCAAGCACCTTTACTTTTTAAGTAATCTTTACTTTTAGAACAGTTTTTGATTTACAGAAAATTTGCAAATATAGTACAAAAACTTCCCGTAATCCCCACATCTAATTTCCCTTGTTAATATTTTAGATTAGGAAGGTGCATTTGTTACAATAAATGAGCCAATATTAATACGTTATTATTTTATAAAGTCCTTAATTAATTCAGATTTACTTAATTTTTACCTAATATCCTTTTCCAGATTACCACATTACATTTAGGCATCATTTCTCTGTAGGCTCCTCTTAGCCATGGCAGTTTCTCAGCCTTTCTCTGTTTTTGATTTTTTTGACAGTTTTGAGGAGCACTGGTCAGGTATTTTATAGAATGTCCCTCAATCGAGATTTATCTGATGTCTTTCTAAAGATTACACTGGAGTTATTGGTTTTGGGAGAAGACCATAGAGGTAAAATGCCATTCTCATAACATCATGTCAGGGGTACATACTGTCAACATGATTTTTCACAGTTGATAACTTTGAATATCTGGCTGACGTTAGTGTTTGTCAGGTTTCTCCACTGTAAAGTTACTCTTTTTTTCCCTCTTTTTTTCTATCATATTCTTTGAATGAAGTCTCTATGCACAGCCCATACTTAAGGAGTGGGGAGTTATGCTCCATTTCGTTGGGGGTAGAGTATCTCCAGAAATTATTTTGAATTCATATGCATAGAAGATTTGTCTTCCCTCCATTTGTTTTTTTTAAATTGCTTATTTGTAACAGTATGGGCTTATGGATATTTATTTTATACTTTGGATTATAATACAATACTACTTTATTTTATTGGTCAAATTGTTCCAACTTTGGCCATTGGAAACTCTTTCAGTTGGCACCTGTGTCCCTTTAACATACCCTTATCATTGTGGCTATTTTGAGCACTTCCTTACTTTCTGGCACTACAAGCTGCTCCAGGCTTATCTTGAATATTTCTTGCCCCAGGCTAGAATCAGCCATTTCTCCAAGGAGCCTTGATTTCTTTTATTGGAAAATGATATTAAAAACCAAGTTCTGGGTGCTAGGTGTGCTTGTTGCTATTGGAGTGTTATTGCTTCTAGGCACTCTCAGTGGACAGTGCTAGGGAATATACATATGGATACTAACCCATAGATAAGTACAGTTCTCTCTATATCAATATCTATGCTAAGATAAACACGAGTTCATACTAATGTCTCCAGCATCAGAACAATACCACGTGCTTCATTCTAGCCTTTCTTGCTTGTTTATTTTTAACCTCCCACTCCAACAGTGAGAAACCTGGCTCCCACCATCCACTTATTTGTTCAATCTTGGTATAACATGCACAGTGGTTTCAGAATTGTTAACCTGTGCCCCATGAAAAAACGCTTGTGGTAAAGTATTTATGCACAGTTCCTATTGTCTTTCGTCTTGCGGTCTCCAGTCATTTTCAAAGTGACTTAGGTCAGCACCTCTTTTTCCCCACTCCCTTCAGAAAGGTTATGCCATATATTTGTAATACAGTTAAATTACTTTTTAACAGTCTACATTCCATTCCAAGATCCCCAACTTCCTAATTGACTTTTAAAATTTGCATACATTAAAATTTACTCTTTATGTTGTAAAGTTCTATGAATTTTGTCAAATGTGTCGTGTCATGTTTCCACCAGTACAGTACCATACAGAATATGTTCTTGGCCTTAATAAATCCCCCGTGATTCACCTAGTTAACATTTTATCCTCCTCAAATCCCTGTCAACCACTCATCTGTTTTCAGTCTCTACAGTTTTCCCTTTTCCAGAATGTCACATAAGTGGTATGTAGTATGTAGCTTTCTCTGACTGGCTTTTCTAACTTAGCATATGCATTTAAGATTCATCCATGTTATTTCATGATAGCTCATTCCTTTTAATTGCTGAATAGTGTTCCATAGTATGAATGTACTACAGTTTGTTTATTCATTCACCTTCAAGGATATCTTGGTTGCTTTCAGTTTTTTGAAATTTAGGAACAAAGCTGTTATTAATATAAACATTTGCATACAGGTTTTGTGTGGACATAATTTTTCAAATCAGTTGGCTAAGTACCTAGGAAGATAATTGTTGGATCATATGGCAAGACTATATTTAGCATTGTAAGAAACTGCCAAACTGTCTTCCAAAGTGGCTATAACATTTTGCATTCCCACCAACAATGAATGAGAGTTCCTGTTGCTCCACATCCTTGCGAGCATTTGGTGTTGTCAGTGTTCTGGATTTTAGCCATTCTAAAAGGTGTGCAGTGTTTTAATTTGCAAGTCCCTGATGACATATGATGCTGAGCATCTTTCCATGTGCTTATTTCCATCTGCATATCTTCTTTAATGAGTTGTCTATTCAGATCTTTTGTCCATTTTTAAATTAGACTGTTTCTTTATTGATGAGTTTTAAGAGTTCTTTACTTTTCCACCATCTTTGTAATTTTGTGTATCCCATCTCCCTTGTGTGAATTCATGTATTTAGCAAAATACAAGAGAACTAGGACTATTTGCAATGCCATATGGAAAAATCTTTAATAAATATATGTAAATGAAATAAAAAATATTTGTCCCCACCTTTTCCCCTAAAAAAAAAGAGTTATTTATATGTTTGGATACAAGTCCTTTATCTAATATGAGTTCTGCAAATATCTTATGTGGCTTGTCTTTTCATTCTCTTAATAATGTCTTTCACAGAGCATAAGTTTTTAATTTTGATGAGACCTAATTTATCAATCTTTTTTCTTTTATAACATGTGCTTCTGGTATGGTATCTAAGAACTCTTGGTTCTAACCCAAGGTCACAAAGATTTTCTCCTATTTTATCTTCTCAAAGTCTTATAGTTTTATATTTAGCCTTGTGATCCATTTTGAGTTTATTTTTATATAAAAATGATTAACATTCATTTCATAATATATGGATATCCAAACGTCCTGGCACCATTTGTTGAAAGACTACCTGTTCTGTTAAATTTCCTTTTCACTTTTGTCAAAAATTAGTTGACTCTATTTGTGTTGGACTATTTTCTGGTTCTCCATTCTTTTCTATTGTTCTATGTGTCTATCTCTCTGCCAAAACAATAAACCTTGATTTTTGCAGCTGTATAGTAAGTCTTAACATCAGATGGAGTGATACCTCCAAATACCACACCATCTTGATTACCATAGTTAATAGTAAGTCTTGAACTTAGATATTATGAGTCCTCCAACTTTGTTCTTTTTCAAAATTATTTTGACTATTTTAGTTCCCCTGCCTTTCAATATGCATTTAAAAATTGGCTGGTTAATACCTAGAAAAAGTCCTGCTGGGGTTTTAATTGAGTTTGCATTGAATTTATAGATCAACTTTGAGAGAATTGACATCTTAGCAATATTGAGTCTTCCAATCCATGAACATAATTCATATCTCCATTTATTTTAGTTTTTATTTGATATCTTTGATATATATTTTATAGCTTTCAGTATACATACTTTGAACATATTGTTAGTTTTTTACCTAAGTATTTCATTTTTCTGGTGTGATTGTAAATTGTACTTTTTAAAAAAACTTTTGAATTCTAATTGTTAATTACTAGTATACAGAAATGTCATTAATTTTTATATATTGACCTTTTATTCAGAGACCTTGCTAAATTCATTTATTAGTGCTAATAGTTCTTTTGTAGAGTCCATGAAATTTTCTACATAGACAATCATGCTGTCTGTAAATAGAAATAGTTTTATTTCTTCTTTTTATATTCTGTATGCCTTTTATTTCTTTTTCTTGTGTTATTGCACTAGGTAGGATTTCCAGCATGATGTTAAATAGAAGTGGTGAGAATGGAGATGCTTTTCTTCTTCATGGTCTTAAGGGAAAAGTATCTAATCTTGTATATTAAGTATGATGTTAGCTATAGATATACTTTATTAAGTTAAGGAAATTCCTTCTATTCCTTTAAATAGTTTTATTGATGTATAATTGACATGCTATAAAATTCACCTACCTTAAGTACACATTTCAATGAATTTTAGTAAATTTGTAGAGTTATATAACCATCATCAAATCCAATTAGAACATTTTCACCCCCTGGCACCAGTTCCTTGACTTCCCAGTCCCAGGAATCTTGCTTTCTTCTCTAATATGTTGTCCTTTTCTGCACTTTTCATATAAGAAGGAAAACATTGCCTGTCCTTGTATTCCTATATTTGGTCACTTGTGGTAGTACAATTCAGCCCTCCTTCCCAATACTGCCAGGCCTCCCAGTGTCTCTAGGTGGGCAAGGAGAGTCTAGCTCATAGAGTACAAAGAATGCTTTCCAGGCTAGGCCATTTGTTGTGGTGGGATTACCCCTTCTGGTGCCACTGTAGCCACTGGATGTCTCTGGATGAGGGAAAGAACTCTCTGGCCCACAATAATGAAAAGCACTTTCCCTGGCCACTTCTTGTTACTGTAGCTCCCATTTAATCACCCCTGTCAGTGCCACTAGGCCCAACTAGAGTTATTAGCAGGATTCCCAATTGATCTGGAGAAGGCATGATCCTACTTGAGTCACTTTTATATTAGGGTCCTTTATATTAGAGTCAGGAGATGCCAGGCTTGGGTTGCCTTCTGTCTCTGGGTAAGGGGTAGTAAGAAGCACAACTGTTGTGTTGTTCTTCTAGTACTGGGATCCCTAGCCAGTCCATCTTCCTTTTTCCACCATTCAGAGTCTTCCTATGGTTGCCTCTTGTGTTACATTGTTATTGTACTTAGTGAGGAGAAGCAGGGTGAAATGAGTTTATGCCATCTTGTCTGGATCAAAGTCCTTAGACCATTACATTTAATGTAACTATTGATATGGTTGGGCTTAAGTCTTCCATTTTGTTTTTTGTGTTCTGTTTGTTTCATTTGCTTTCCATTTCTCTGGGTTTTCTTTTTTTCATGCTTTCCTTTGGGTTACTTCAACATTTTTTAGAGTTCTATTTTTATTTATCTATAGTGTTCTTTAGTGTATCTTTTCATATAGTTTTTTTTTAGTGGTTGCTGTATTACATTATGCATACATATAACTTATCAACGTCTACAGTGGTGTAGACATTTTACCAGTTTGAGTAAAGTATAGAAATTTTATTTCCCTTTAAATTCCTATACTTTCCCCTTTTTGTAATTTTCTCAAATATTTCCTCTACATACATTAAGAACCACATCCACATCAGATAATGTTATAATTTTTATTTCTGCCATCAAAAACATAACTTAGAAAACTCAAGTGGAGGAGGAAATTCTATTGCACTTACCCATATTTTTACTCTTTTCTTGGTCTTTCTTCTTTTCTGATGTTCCCAAATTCCTCCTTTGGGAAGAAGGACCATCCAAATTCTGATGGCCTTTCTTATTTTCTGATGTTTCGAAATTTTTTCTTTAATCATTTTTTATGCTTCAAGAACTTACTTTAGCCATAGCAAAGGTCTACTGGTGAAAAATTTTTTTAGTTTTCCATTGTCTGAGAATGTATTGATTTCCACTTCATTCCTGAAGGATATTTTCACTGGATATAGAAATTAGCCTATAATTTTCCTTTTTGTCTTTTTGTTTGTGTTCATTTTCCTTTGAAGCAAGAATCAAAGCACTTGCAGAGCTGCAGCCTTGCATAACACTAGAGGTATAATTCTCACTGTGTTCTATGTTGTGTTTTAGGACTGTCATTCACATATTAGAGGGTGCCTCTGAAGTTGTGCAAGGTATTGTTTCTCAGCCCACTGCTGAAAGTAAGAGGGACTGGAGGGGCTTGAGGAGTACAGTGGAGATTTGAATAGGAACTGAAAAAGTGGGAAAGGAAGATGAAAAGTAAAATGATGGTTGAGTGTTGTTGAAGGTCCAGCTGAGAAAAGAAGCCATCTCTTTGTGGTGGCTTCAATCTGTATAGTTGTGTGGTTTTCTTCGGCAGACTGGTATAGAGGGTAGTTGGAGGCAGCAGTGAGAGCATAAGTTTAAGGAAACCATTTAAAATTTTGTTCTTGTCTCTCCTCTAATTTGCTGCTTGCATTATTTACCCGTTTCCTACAGAAATCAGCAGAAACATTCCCAACCAAAACTACCAGTGTCTGGGGGCATATCAGAGTATATTAGGGCAGCAAAAAATCCCTCTTGAGTGGGAGGCTATTGAAAACAGAGAGGGTCTACCCTCTTGGCCATTCACTCCTCCACCCCTTTCAAATCCCTAAAGCTGGGGACACTGGCACCTCCCAGTGCTGCTTCTTTCAAAGAGTTCCAAGATAAAGCCTTGATCTCAGCAGCTGCTAATAGAGTGGCAGCAAATGGGAATTATCAACACATTCTGTGCTATCTGGGGATCTCCTTTCCCCATTCCTCAAACACATTGAGGCTGACACAGACTAACAGAGGGAAGGTAAAGCGTGCACACAAACACTCATAGAATTTAAGAATATCAAACGCAAAAATAAACTTCTCAAAGCTTCCAAACAGAAAAATTAAATCCTCTACAAAGAAAAAAATTAAATTGATTACAGACACATTACTAGCAACATTGAATATAACAAGACAATCCAGTAATATTTTTAAAGGACTGGACCTCTAATGTTTAAAATGACTTTGAGCCTATAATTTTATATTCAGCCATTTTTACTTTAAACATAGCAGACTAGTAAAAATATTCTGGGGCATACAATATCTCACAAGGTTTGTAACACAAAGACCCTCGTTGAAGACAATTTTGGAGGAGGTCTTCAATGGAAAAGAAAAAAATATATATGATGCTGCAAGAGACATGGGAAGTAAGGGCACATATATATATATATATATATATTGTGGTGTAGATCATTGGTGACTTGAAAAATTCAGAAATACTGAGCAGAAAAGAAGAAAAAGCATATCCATAGTAACTGAGAACTAAATATTTTTAAACATTATCAAAATGATGGGGAAGGTGTGGTGGGACCCAAGGTACATGTGAACATTTTCAAGTACTTGTATTGTTGAGAGAAAAATATAGATATTGATAAATTTAAGAAACTAATATGGTCAAATAAACACAGGTGTTAAGTGAATGGCAACCACCTTAAGAATAAAAATAGAATGTATAACTTGTAAACCAGAAGAAGAAAATGCAATCTATTCTGTAGAAAGAGGGAAAGAAGAAAAAGATAAATGAATCAAAAATGATTTCCAGTGTGGATTTCCTCTAAGCATTGAAAACATCCATTGTGTGGCCTTGTATGACAGTGGCTGACGTGAAGTAGAATTGAGGCAGCCAATGGAACTAAGAAGTTAAGGTACTGGTGACATGTCTGCATGGATCCAATTCCTGGAGATGATAAAAGTTTATCCTTCCTTTAGACTTCTGTCTTTGAGTTTTCCTACCCTCTACCCTCTACCCTCTTTTTCAAACCCTATAACATGGAGAAAATGAAAATTATTAGATTGCATCAGAGAAAGCTGTATAGGAAGTAGAATCTTCAGGGGAGTCCCAGGTGTCAATTAAGGAAGGATGTGGAGGAAATGTTCAAGTAACAGGGGCAACAATATTTCTGTATATTTTCATGGAATGAGCTTGTTTTATTGTGCAAAAGGGTTCCAGGGAGAACTGGGGAAAGGTTTAAAAAGAGGAGAATCAGTGATGGAAAATAATTGAGGAAGGAATTAATGATTAGAGTATGAGGGTAGGAAGAGGATAGGTGATGGTATGGGGAGGTGCTTGCCTTTGGGTGGTGTCTGGGGATAACAAGGATCGAAAGTGTCGATGTAATTGGCTGTCCACAAACTCCCCAACATTGTTTCGCATTGTTTTATATCCAGAATGAGCTAAATTTTTAGGTGGTAAACAACCTGATATCAGCACCCCCAGCACTCTCCCATCCCATTACTCTAGCTCTGTGGTCCCCAACTCTTGAACTGGGCCACAGAGCTCTGCCGCCTCTCCCCATGGCCCCCTCCGTGGAAAAATTGTCTTCCATGAAAACGGTCCCTGGTGCCCAAAAGGTTGGGGACTGTTGCTTGCTGTGTTTAAAGCAGAGGTAAAGCCTCTTCTAGTCCCCATTCTTCCTTCCATCTCTTTTCTTCCTCCCACATCTCCCACTTCTCCCTCACATCCCTATGTCACATCACTACTTACTACGTCTGGACAGTTAGGTACACTTACTGTAGCCATTGGTCAACTTATAGGACTTTAGACAAAGGTTGCCACCTTGTGGTTGGAGACCACAATAACCAAGGGTCTTGGGTAAAAGAAGATGTGACTTTTTCTTTTTAATTTCAGCATATTATGGGGGGAAAAATTTTAAGGTTTCAAATAATGCCCTTGGCCCCTATCCCCCCACAAGTCTGAGCTTCAAACGTGACCATCCCCCAGACGGTGCACATCTCACTCATTATGTATGTATATACCCGCCCCCTCCTCCCCCCTCCCCCCTGCCCAATACCCAATAAATGTAATTCCTATGTGTCCACTTATGTGCTGATCAGTTAATACCAATTTGCTGGTGAGTATATGTGGTGCTTGTTTTTCCATTCTTGGGATACTTCACTTAGTAGTATGGGTTCCAGCTCTATCCAGGAAAATACAAGAGGTGCTATATCACCGTTATTTCTTAGAGCTGAATAATATGCCATGGTATACATATACCACATTTTATTTATCCACTCATGTATTGATGGGCACCTGGGTTGTTTCCACATCTTTGCAATTGTGAATTGTGCTGCTATAAACATTCGAGTGCAGGTGTCTTTTTTGTAGATTGTCCTTTGTTCTTTTGGGTAGATGCCGAGTAGTGGGATTGCTGGATCAAATGGTAGATCTACTTGTATTGTTTTAAGGTATCTCCATATTGCTTTCCACAGAGGTTGAACTAGTTTGCAGTCCCACCAGCAGTGTAGGAGTGTTCCTATCTCTCCACATCCATGCCAACACAATGAGATATCACTTATCTCCAGTAAGAATGGCCTTTATCAAAAAGATGTGACTTTAATATGGGATCTCCAACTTGAGTGTGCATCAGAATCAACTAGAGGGCTTTTAAAACAGCGTATTGGGCCCCGCTCCCATAGTTTCTGATTCAGTGTGTTTGGGGTGAGGCTTGAAAACTTGCATTTCTAACATGTTCTCAGGTGATGCCGCTATTGTTGCTTCAAGGACCACACTTTGTGAACCACTGTGTTAGACAAACCTCTTTAAGGACAGGTAGACCTCCACTTGGCCATCCAAAATTGATAGAATTAAAGTTTGAATATATATCTGTTTGGATTAATTTTTTACTGCATTGTTATTAGGAAATGCATGTGGTACTGCTTGGGCAACAGTCTCCTTTGTTTTCTTTGTCTTTGGTCAGGATAAACCACCTAATAGAAGCATTTTCCCTGCATGGATTGGATGTACTATGATATAACTAACAATTTCTTTACTGTTGGAAAATTGTTTCCAAATTTTCACAATTATTAAAAATTTTAAAGTTAACTCCTTTGTTCATATACTCCTCTCTTGCCATTTACTGATTACCTCTGATAGAATAACTTTGATGCAATTTTATGACACTAAAAGTCTCTTTTCCCATGAGAGGTGAGGATATGTAGGAGCAAAGGAGATTTGGGAGCCAAAAACCCTATTTCACCAAAAATACTACTATGAGCAAAACTGGACACAGGCTCCTGCTGTCTTGAAGATTACAGTCTAGCACAGGACTCAAATATTAATCAGCAAGTCATATAAATAAATGTAAAGTTGTGGCTTTAAAAATAGTTATGAAGGAATGATCAATAGTGTAGCAGGAAGTATGACATTACTTGGAATTTTGTTCCCAGAATGCAATGATAAACAAAAAAATGGCTATTAACATTTTAATAATAAATTTGTTATGATTAATATTTTTATATGATTTCAAATTTATGCTTGTATACCAAGATTTCAATATATAATGAGGATTTTTGGATTTGGATTTAACTTTGGCTTAATACTGATTTTGATACCTGGCCAAGCAGCATTTGGCCAAACTGTAGATTAAGTGAACCTCTACCACCTACCTTATACCACATGCCTCTCTGTGGGGGACAAATTTTGAGGTGGCCCTTATGATCCTCACCTCCTGATGTTCATGCCCCTGTGTAATCCCCTCCCCTTGGGTGTGGTAACACCTGTGGCTATATTCTAACCAATAGAATATGGCAAATGTGATGGGATGTCACTCCTGTGATTACATTATATAAGACTTTGTCTTGCCAGCAGACTTTAGAGTCTTTTTCTCTCCCCACTAATGGCTTTGAAGAAGCAACCTGCCATAAGTCTTAAAGCCACAAGAAAAGGAACTGCTGACAACTAGAGTGAGCTTGGAAGTGGACCCTTCCCTAGTTGAGCCTCTAGATGAGAGTACAGCTCTGGCCAAGGCCTTGGTTGCAGCCTTAGAGAGAACCCAGTTAAGCTGTTCCTGGACTCTTGACCCACAGAAGCTGTGAAATGATAAATGTTTTAAGTCATTAAGTTGTGGTAGCATACTAAAGGAATAAACATTCCCCTCAGTACTTCATCCCCTCTGACTTATATTCAGCATTCTCAGTCTTTCATTTGCCACTCCCTCTACCTGGAATGTTCCTCCCACTTATTGACTCCATTTTTGCCTAGCTAACTCCTTCAGGTTTTAACTGAACTGTCACTTCCTTTGGAAAGATTTTCTTAACTTCCATTTTGGAGATTTTTCTTCCTTGAAAAATTTGGTTTGGCAAAGTTGACATACTGGTTTTAAGTCATCCTCATAAGATGTGAAAAATTCCTAAATAAGATTTTTTTGAAAGAATCATGAAATTATTAACTTAAAATTAAGTATGTACTTAGAGCCTGCAAGGCGCTCATCCCGCGGAGGAGGCACGCTTGGCGCTCCTTGCTCTCCACGCCGGGGACGTTTTCACCGAATGTAGCATGAAACGGCTCTGCTCGGCGGCGTGTCAGCCTTGGGTGCGAGCTAATGCAGAAGACGCCGCGGTGGGGTTTCAGCTGTCTGATTAATAAGAAACATAATGTATTTTGAGCCCACTGCATGGAGGCTTTAAAATGCCTTCCTCGAGAGAACCTGCTTGGCCTGTGCACAGTTCGTAAGCAGGCAGTATAAAAGACTTTGCTTCCCAG
>VBSM01001483.1:926305-937669 GCA_008086735.1 Cheirogaleus medius | reverse complement strand
CCTCAAATTAAAAAAAAAAAAAATTAAGTATGTACTTACAGGTTATTTTGGTTACTGTTATGAATGCTAATATCTCAAACAACTCTGTAATTTAGAATTATAATATACTTGGATCTCTATTATTTAAAATTTTAAAGGACTTTTGCCTCAAAATTGATATAATATTCTTCCTAAGGTTATCTAGCGAGTGTACTCTCATAATTTATTTTAACTGTCAATCTACTTTTATATTTAACTATTTGGAAGTTGTTAAATTTTATTGAGATAAAATTAACAGTTCTTATAATCAGCATTATTTTGGTATTTTACTCTTGCAACAATAGATAAACATTTATCTTTCAACTGATTGATAGAATTAAAACATATAGCACGTATGAGATTTTCTCTCCAGGTTATATCTAGAATGCTTATCTATGTTTGAAAGTAAATATCAAGATATTAACAATAACTCCAAATGACTCCTATTATTCATAATACTGTCACTGTTATGCTAATGAACATGACAGCAGCGTAGGTGATCATATAATCATTGATCACACACAAGTTTAACAATATCAAAAATAATGCTTTTGGTAGATTGTATTATTTGTTAAAAATTATTCAGTGCTTTCCCACCCTATAGGTAGTGTGTACCTTACTGTCCCATTGTTCTTAGGATTGACTAGCCAGTGACTTATGTCAGTCAATAGAATGTAAGTAGATGTGATATACAGACTCTAGGATGACCTGCATGATCCTCACCTCCTGGTATTCATGCCTTTGTACAATGACACCTTGATTGCAGCCTTGTGAAACCTTTAAGTAGTGGACACAGCTAAGCCATGACCAGACTCCTGACCCACAGAAACAGTGAGATAATAAATATGTGTTGTCATAAGCCACTAAGTTTGTTGTAATTTTTAATGTAGCAATAGATGATTAATACAGTGGCCATGATATACCCTACATCAGAGCAAAAGTTTTAAATATCTTTTCATAGTTTGGCTTTGTCTCCCTTGAGCTTTTGATTTCCAACAAAAGAAGAGTGTGCCTAAGAGAGTGGAAGTTCTTTCAGCTTGGGTCCCTGAATGAGAAGATTCATGGAACCACATGAGCCCAGACAAGTCCAGGAAGCTATAGCTAACCATTAGTCTTCATGTAAAATGAACAGGAAATGTCTGTTATTGCAAACCATTGAAATTTTAGGTTTGTTTGTTGCTGCAGAAAAGCTAAGTAATTTGATGTTGAAGAAGATATTTGGCTAATCAGCCCTTAAATATAAAAGCCAAAGCCATAGCTAAACCTGAAAAGAAGATTTGGCCACATAATAAGGCTGAACCTGAAATTGGTGCATCATTAGACACAGATGTGAATGCACAGCCTCATAGGCAATGTAAAGGGCTTTAGAATCTATTAAAATGACTTAGCAAGAGAAGGGGTCATATAATTATATTTGAGTTTTGGCAAGATCACCTTGGCTACAGAATGAAGAATAAACTACAAAAGGCAAGAAATAAGATAGGGAGAATAGTTAGCATGCTAATGCTGTAGTTCAGAAGATAATAGTTGTGGAAGTATAAGTGATATATTTGCTATATATTTAGGAGATAGTATTGATAGGACTTGGTGATAGATTCTGTATGGGAGGGGTGAGAGAGAGAAGGATGTCTGGGATTACTATAAGACTTCTGGCTTTCCTAGTTGGTTGGATAAGACTATCACTCACTGAAATATAAAGAACACTAGAGGGAACCAGGTTTGGGAGGGAAAATCAAATATTCAATTTTGGACACATGGGGTTTGAGATGTCATTGAGCCATCAAAACAGATTGTAAGCTTTGGAACCAAAAAAGATATGAATTGGAGATAGGAATTTGGCAGTTAGCTTTATATGGGAGATAAACTGTAAAACTGGGTATAGATGATTGAGATAGAGATAGAGGACGGAGTGAGAGGGAATATAGGCCAAATAGAAGAGGGGCTGGGACCAAGCTTTTAAGACACTCCAACATTGAATAATTATGTTGAGGAGAATAAGCCAGTGTAAAATATTTCTAGAATATGAAGTCCACAGCAAAGGCTTTATGAAATATTATTACCCTGTATTGCTGAAGTGTTTATTGTAAGCTAAGGTCACTGTGCTAAGTGTGAGTGGTATAAATTATTAATAATTTCTGCCCTCAAGAAGCCCACAGCCTGAAGGGAGAGACAGAAAGTACAAACTGGGGCTGGGGAACCTGTGGCCTTAAGGCCCCATATGGCCTTCTAGGTCCTTAAGTGTGGCCTTTTGGCTGAATCCAAATTTTACAGAACAAATCCTTTTATTTTTATTAACACATTTTTGTTCATCTTTTATATTTTCATTTTATTTTAAAAGTGAATGTATTTAAAATATCAAAGAATAAAATAGGTTTCAATAAAATAATCCTCCCAGATTGACCAGCACAATTAGAACATTAGTAAGCCATAAGGGCTAAATTGACAGCTGCTGTGCTCATGACTTAGTTCTAACTTCGCCCAGTTGACTGGCACCACTGCTACACGAGGCTGGTTGGCATGAGTTTATGAGTTTACTAGCATGAGTTTACTAGTCATGAGTTTATGGCATGAGTTTACTAGTCATGTATACTAGTCTGTTATCAGCTTTTGACAATGTTGCACTGTGTTTCTGTTTGAAGTGGAATTTGTGAGTAGTTGCACAGCTCAAAAGTATTTTTTAATTCTGTCTGCTTAACAGCCTGTTGTGTCAAAGAAGACCAAGAGAACACTAAGGGAAGAAAACAGATTTTTTAAATGAGGATTGGGAATTGCAACATTATCTTGTTTCTAAAGATAAGATGATTTGCTTGCTTTGTGATACTGCAATATCAACATTAAAGAAATCCAATGCTCGTCAGCATTATAACACTCATGACCATGAATATTTTAAACTAGAGGAAAAGATGTGAAAGGTTGTATTGCAGAAATTAAAAGATGAAAAGCAAAAGAAAAGACAATTCTTTCAAGCATCAATAAGATCTGGAAATCATGTCACTGAAGCAACTTATAAGGTGGCTTATATACTCAGGGGAAAAAGGGAAACCATTCAGTGATGCAGAAATTGTGAAAGAATGCATTGTGGAAGTTGTAGAATGCTTAGATCCTGATAATGTTTCAAAGTACAAACAACTACTTCTTTCAAGGAGAAACATAACTGATTGACAGCATGAATTAGGTTTCAACTTAACAGAACAACTTCACGCAATACTTCAAAAAAATATTATTCAATAGCTTTGGATGAATCAACTGACACCTCTTGTGAACAGAACACGAGGAATAGATATTTTCGACAACTTTCATGATAAGTGTCATGAAGTTGGACTAAATTTGGTAAATTTAGTGAGTGTATGTACAGACAGGGCACCTTCCATGACAGGAAAATATGAAGGGTTTACTGCACAGATAAAAAAAAAAGTATTAACAGATTCAGATGCTTTAATTTCTTTTCATTGTATCTTGCACCAGCAAAATCTCTGTGCTAAAGCTACTATTTTAAGTGACACTTTGCAACAAGTTATATGTATTGTTAACTATATTTGTGCAAATGCAACATGGCATCCTCAGTTTTATAACATGCTAAAGTTGAACAATGAGGTATTCGGTGTGGATTTTCCCCATCATTCTAAAGTATATTAGTTATTGCAGGGACAGGCGTTAGCCAAAATTTTATCTCTGTGAGAACAGATAATTAAATTTTATGAAGAACAGAATCAGCAATGTGAATTATTGAGAGAAGATTTCTATAGGACTGCAGCATTTCTGTGTGATATTATGTCAAATCAAAATGGCTTGAATATTTCTTTGCAAGGTAAAATTAAATCTATATATGATATGTGGCAAAAAAACCCCAAGCATCTTGAACAAAGCTATCTTTTTTCAAAACACTACTTTATTATTGTTATTATTATTATTATTATTATTTTAAGACTAGTCAACTGCAGTAGTGAGAAGGGGAGAAAGTAGTAGAACAAGGAGTTCAATCTGTAACTGACTGTGAACAATCAAGTAAGATAACTGCCTTCAGACCAGCCAAAAAACATTTCTTCTTCAAAAGGAAATTTCAGATGAACATTTTCCCCAGTTAGCAAAGGTCATTGATGAGCAGGGTGATATATGTAAATCATTTGGAGACTACACAGCTGTTACAGACCTATTAATTGGAGAATATAATGAAAGGTTCACTGACTTTGAGAATCTTGATATCACACTCAAATTAGCATTTCAGCCTCACCTAGTTGATACCACCAAGGTACCTAAAGAACTATAGATGGATTTTTTTTTTTTTGAGACAAGAGTCTCACTCTGTTGCCCAGGCTAGAGTGCAGTGGCGTCAGCCTAGCTCACAGCAACCTCAAACTCCTGGGCTCAAGCGATCCTTCTGCCTCAGCCTCCTGAGTAGCTGGGACTACAGGCTCATACCACCGAACCTGGCTAATTTTTTCTATATATTTTTAGTTGTCCAGCTAATTTCTTTTTATTTTTAGTAGAGACGGGGTCTCACTCTTGCTCAGGCTGGTCTCAAACTTCTGAGCTCAAACGATCCACCCTCCTTGGCCTTCTAGAGTGCTAGGATTACAGACGTGAACCACTATGCCCGGCCTAGATGGAACTGATTGAGTTCTCAGTAGATGACATTTTAAAGTCATTGTTTGATGCTAAGAAAGGTCCAATTGAAATATGAAAACATGAAATAGAATACCCATGCCTTCAGCAACATGCCCAAAAAATGCCTTCTTGTTTTTCAACCACTTACTGCTGCAAATCTACATTTTCCTAACTAAGCCAATCAAGACACCCTTAAGGTCACAAACGACTGACACCCATCTAGAGGATCAACTTAAACTGTGGACCTCCATGCTGCAACCAAATATTCAAATGATTTCCAACAAAAAGTAGGCACAACAAAGACATTGAAAGGTTAGCTAACCTTAAAATTAACAAATAGTTCTCATTATTTGAAATTATTAATTACATAGTAGTTAGATTTTTATAAAATAATGTACATTTTGAAGTATATCTAATTGAAGTTTCTTGAATGTAGCCTTATTTGATTATAGCTAAATTAATGCGGCCTTCTGACATGAAAAGGTTCCCCATGCCTGGTATAAACAATGATTATATCTGAATGTCATACACTATTAGTTCTGAAGGAGGTGAAATCTGAGTTGATACCAAAGGATAAGATGGAATTAGCTAAATGGGGAAATTGGGGGCGCAGGGGGCAGGTGGATTTTCAGACAGAGGGACCAGCCTTTGAGAATGCATGGAGGAATGAGATTGCATGACATGTTTGCAGAACCAGCTACAGCTAAGGATGGTTTTAACACATTAACTGCCATGAAAGTTGTATTTAGCTCACTCTAGTTTTAACCCTGGGGCTGCATGAAGCATATATAAAATCTTACTTGTTGATGTTCTTATTGTTACAATAAATATTGACAATGTAATTCTAAAAATGTGAATTAAATGGAAGTCAATAAATTTCATTTTTGTATTTATGTTTACCTTGAAATTACAGACAAAGTTTTTATTCTATTTTTGTAATAAAACACTGTGGCTCCAAGGAAAAGTTTCTGGGTTTTTTTGTGTGGCAGTCAATGTGTTAAGAAAGTGTCAGGAGTCATACCTGGAGAAGTACACAGGAGACAGATCACGAAGGGGCTTGTATGTAAGGAGTTAGGACTTCATCCTGTGGGCAGCCATGTCAATTAGAGGGAGTTGGTCTGGTGTGCCGTTTGGAGGTCAGGTTTGGAGCATGGTGTTATGCGCGCCTTATACTCAGAGCCTGCAGCCCGGCAAGGTGTTATTTCTTCACTTTAATAACCACCGAAGTATCACCTTCACAGAACTGATAAAGGAACACGAGGTCACAGAGTGAGGAGCTTCAGGTCTAACGGAGCCAGCTTCAGGTCTAACGGTTCTGAGTGCCATTCCAGCAAGGTCACAAAGACATGGTTCTCCTCACTTGGAGACTGTTTCAATAACAGACATGGTTTAGGCTGTATTTTTGTCAAAACTGGATTTGTTTATAAAAGGTTTTAGTAACTGTCTGATTCTTATCACAGGCTTACTTGATATAACAAAATAGCTACCAGCCTATGGGAAAGTGACCAGAGTAGTGTTCTAAATGCATAGTATTATCCAATTTATCCACAATCTCATTACTCTTCTATATCTACCTCTCCTCACTCTCACCGCTGCCCACTTTTCTAGAAGAAAACTAAAGTTTCCATATTTGTAAAAGGTGCTTAAATATATAGTCATTCATGAGATTTCTAAATGATACACTAAAAGCCCAGACTTCACCACTATACAATTCATTCATATAACAAAAAAAAAAAATTGTACCCCCTAAATTTATTGAAATTAAAAAAAAATCAGTAACTGTTTAGGCTTAGCCCAAGTAAGAGATTTCTCTCAATTAGAAGTTATCATTTGTTCTGTCTATGGCCTTACCACCCTGAACGTGCTCAATCTCATCTGATCTTGGAAGCTAAGCAGGGTTGGGCCTGGTTAGTACTTGGATAGGAGAAGTTATCATTTGTTGCATGTACTAATGAGTTTGGTCTGCTGTTTCACCTTTATCAAACTGAAAAGTGAGGAAAAATCAGGGTACAAATTGTTATTTTTTCCCCCAGCACTTTGATTTATACACATTTAACCTAATGCATTTTCAAGTTGGGAAGATTTTTCGCTCGTGGCTTTTTCTCAAATTTTTCCTCTGCAAAAAATATAATCAACTTAGCACCCAAGGAGGTGAGTTCCATTAATTATCCTTTTCAGATAGAAAATCAGCAGCTGGGAGGAAAATGGGATTTCAAAGCCATTTTATTTTACTCAGTTAATAGCAGCAACTCCAGGATGAAGGGTCATATGGAAGAAACTTAAGCAATTTACAAACAGAACATTGTTTCTTAAGGTTTATGTTGCCCAGTAGGAAAGGAACTTTTGCTTTGCCAGAACGCTTTAGCCCTTGCCCGTATTTGAATGCACAGAATGGACAAGATTTTCAAGTGATATAAGTTGGTTTTCTTTATCAATAGTGGAATATAACCTTTCTGTCTAAATTGTCTTCAAATCCAACTTTTTCAGTGATAGTTTGTAATCCTTTTACTAGACAGTCTTTAAAAATCTCATTACAAATTCCATTAGTGAGTAAATAAGAATATCTCTGATAAAAAATTTTTAGTGCATGTATTTAAGGTGTACAACATGATGGATCTTTTGATATACATATTTATTCATAGAGAAATGATTACTACAGTCATGCAAATTAAACACCCATTTCCTCGCATAGTTTTACCTTTTTTTGTGGTGAGAGCACCTGAAATCTACTTTCTTAGCAAATTTCCAGTATACAATACAGCATTATTAAGTATAGACCTCATGCTGTATAATAGATCTCTAGATTTATTCATTAAGCATAGCTACACTTTTGACCAACATCCCTTTGACCAACATCTCCCTATGTCTCCCACCTCCCCGCCTCTGTCTATTTGATTTTTTTTAGATTCCACATATAAGTGAAATTATGCAGTATTTTTCTTTCTGTTTCTGGTTTATTGTACTTAGCATAATGCCCTCCAGCTTCATCCTTATTGTTGCAAATAGGAGGCCATTACCAAAATGACAAGAAATAAATGTTGGTGAGGGTGTGGAGAAAAGGGAACCCTGTACACTGTTAGTGGAAATGTAAATTAGTACAGCAATTTTGGAAAACAGTATGGAGGTTCCTCAAAAGATTAAAAACAGGACTGCCATATGACACAGAGATCCTTCTTCTGGGTACGCACCCAAAGGAAATGAAATCAGTACCTTGAAGAGATATCTGCACTCCCATGTTCATTGCGACATTATTCTCTGGAGAAAATTAATGTAAAAATATTTTAGTTATTGCAGTAGCAAAGAGATTCATGAGTTTAACCTATGGCTAATACCTGTGGAAATCAAGGAAGAATCTGTTTTGCATTGCTGTACTAGGATAAAAAGTATATATGTGTATTTTTATATATAAAGTATTATATAATTGTATATTTATACTTATCTATCACTTTTGTTAGGATAGAAGCTCCATGAGAGTGGAGACCTTGTCTATCTTGTCCACCTCTGAATCCCTGGAGCACAAAATAATACTTGGCACATTAGTTGAATAAATGAATGAATGGCTTTACACACTTACATCCTTCTGTTCAATCTACAAACAGCAAAAATACTACCACAATTCTGAATTTATATTTAATAAAGTCAAGTGTTTAAAAGTCACAGAGCTGTTGTAAACATTAATGAGGATTTTTGTTTGATAAAAAAAATTATGTTTAGACAGAAAAATAGTGAACGCAAAGATACATGAAAGTGTATCCTACCCAGGGTAGGGAACTCAATAACATTTGACTCCAAATCTAAAGATAGGTTTGAGGAGGAGTAGAGGTTTTCCCTAAACCATCCTCAAATTGGAACTTATAGTCCACATGCAAAGCAGTTCTTTCCCTACTGTTCTGAACGGGGTATTATCTTGGGAGCATAAGCAGTCATCTTGCAGGCAGATAATAGATTACAGTGTTCTCATCAGCTGGTAGTATTGAGCCTGCCAGAAAATTCTACTTAATATGAGGAACTCCTTAGTCTGAAACATTTTATCTGCAAGTCCAAAGAAATCTTGACCTGGTGAACAAAGCAAGGGTGGGTGAGGAAGGGAGCCATCATCTACTGAGGACCTACCTTATGAACAGCCAAAGATCTCATTTGGTTTCTACGTTTCTTTATAATAGTTGTTAACATTCCTTGAGAACTTACTCTATGCTAGGCACTGTCCTAAGTACTTTACATGGATTAACTCAATAATTCTTCATACCAACCCAAGGAGGTATTTTTGTTACCACCATTTGACAGAAGAGGAAACTTTCCCAGGTACAGGAAAGTTAAACACGCTCACAGTCGCACAACTTGTTAGTGATGGAGCCAGTATGAAAACCTAGGTGGTGTGGGTTCCAGTGTCCAGACTCAAAACTGCATCCATAAGAGGATAATTATCTTCATTATTACATAGGAGCTAAGGCTCAATAAATGAAGTGACTTCCAAGGTCACATTAACAGAGATGTCTGATTCCAAAGTTGAGGGTGTTTTACTTTTGCTTATATTGTTTTACTTCAATCTCACCTCAATAAAAATAGTAAACCTAGAAGCTAATATTTATTGAATACTAACTATGTAGCAGGCATTGTTTTAAGCGCTTCATGTGGATTTATCTCATTTAATCTTCGTAATAACCGTTTGAAGTGGTGTTTTTATTAGCCCCCTTTTACAGATGAAGGAATTGAGGTTGAGAGGGGTTAGATAAATTACTAAGGTGACATAGTAAGTTAGTGGGGTTAGGATTTAAAACCTCATTTATTTGCCTAACGTGCTGAAGTTCTTAACCACTCTACCATACTACCTGCCTAGAAACATTGCCCCTCCTCCCTAATAGAAATCACTCCCATCCCTACTATTTTCACTGAAGCCGTGATACATGACCAAGACTACTTTTCTCCTTGTGTTGCTGGGTCTGCCAGGTCTTCACGGGGAGGGACGTAATGACAAAGTCACTCCCCAAACTCAAATGTTTTGAATATTGTACCCTTTGGGCTCAGGAATGAACTACATGCTAACCATCAATTCAGATTTTTATCAGTAGGAATGAGACTGATATAAATAAGCACTAGGTTTTAAAAAATTACTGACAAATAATTCACATACCATTTAGCTCACCTATTTAAAGTATATAATTCAGTGGTTTTTTGTACATTCATAAGGTTGAGCAACCATGATGACAATCTAATTTTAGAATATTTTCATCACCCCCAAAAGGAACCCCGTGCCCATTAGCTCCCCATTGCTCTCAGCCCCCAGCCTTGGTAAACATTAATCTGCTTTCTGCCTTTATAGATTTGCCTATTGGGGACATTTCATATAAATAAAATCACATAATATATGGTCTTTTATGATTGGTTCCTTTCACTTAGCATATTTTCAAGTTTCATTCATGTTGTATATATCAGTGCTTTATCCATTTTTATGGCTAAATATCTATCCACTGTATAGATATATCAAAGTTCATTTATCCATTCTTCAGTTGATGGACATTTGGATTGTTTATACATTTTGGCTATTATGAATAATACTGCTTTGAACATTAATGTTCATGTTTTTGTTTAGAAACCTATTTTCAATTCTCTTGGGTATATACAGAGGAGTGGAATTTCTTAGTCACATGGAAGCTCTATATTTAACATTTTGAGAAATTGCCAAGCTGTTTTTTAATGTGGCTGCATCAGTCTACATCCCCAACAGCAATATATGACTGCTCCAATTTCTCCATCTCCTCAATACGTGTTATTGTCTGTCTTTTTGATATAGCCATTCTAGTGAGTGTGAAGTAGTGTCTCATGTGGTCATTCGATTTGCATTTCTTTAATGAATAGAAATGTTGAGCATTGTTCCCTGTGCTTACTAACCATTTGCATATTGCTATAGGCTGAAGCTCTGTGTCCTCCTCAAATTCATTTGCTGAAGCCCTAATCCCCAATGTGATGGTATTTGGAGGTGCGGCCTTTGAGGGGTAATTAGGTTTAGATGAGGCCACATGAGAGGGGCGTTCATAATGGGATTAGTGCCCTTACAAGAAGAGGAGGAGACCAGATCCCTTTCTCTCTTTCCTATGTGAGGAAACAGCAAGAAGTTAGCCATATACAAACCAAGAAAAGAGCCCTCACCAGACACTAAATCTGCTGGCACCTTGATCCCAGATTTCCTAGCCTGAAGAACTATGAGAACTAAATGTTGGTTGTCCATGATAGCATGTTATAGCAGCCCAGGCCAACTAAGCCATATATATTCTTTGGAGAAATGTCTATTCCCATCCATTGCCTATTTTTAATTGGTTATTTTTATTAATATAATGGAGTTGTAAGAGTTCTGTATGTACACCGAAAACAAGTCTGTTATTATTTATTGCATAAATGATAGGCAAATATATTCTCCCGTTATGTGTATTGTCTTTTCACTCTTTTCATGCTATCATTTTTAGCACAGAAGTTTTTAATTTTGATGTACTCCAATTTATTTATATTTCCCTTTTTTATATCGGCAAATTAAGGGGGTACAAATATTAAGGTTACGTATATTGCCCATGCCCACCCTCCCCCCTCGAGTCAGAGCGTCAAGCGTGACCATTCCCTAAATATTGCAAATCTCACTCATTATGTTTGTATATACCCATCCCCTCCTCCATCCTCCGACCTGCCCGACACCCAATAAATGTTATGCCTATATGTCCACTTAGGTGTTGATCCGTTAATACCAATTTG
>VBSM01001483.1:879954-918505 GCA_008086735.1 Cheirogaleus medius | reverse complement strand
ACTTCACTTAGTAGAATGGGCTACAGCTCTATCCAGGATAATACAAGAGGTGCTGTATCACTACTATTTTAGATTGGATTCTCAGCTTGACTGTTATTGGTGTATAGGAATGCTACTGATTTGTGTACATTAATTTTGTAGCCTGAGACTTTGCTGAATTTATTTATCAATTCCAGGAGTCTCTTGACAGAATCTTTGGGGTTTTCTAGATATAAGATCATATTGTCAGCAAAGGGCAATAGTTTGAGCTCTTCTTTCCCTATTTGGATACCCTTGATTTCCTTCTCTTGCCTGATTGCTCTGGCTAGGACTTCCAGCACCACGTTGAACAGAAGTGGTTACAGTGGGAAAACTTGTCTGGTTCCAGTTCTAAGCAGGAATGCTTTCGGTTTTTCCCGGTCAGTATGGTGTTGGCTGTGGGTTTGTCATATATGGCTTTCATAATATTGAGTATGTTCCATTTATGCCTATTTTGTTAAGAGTGCTTATCATAAAAGGGTGCTGAATTTTTTCAAATGCTTTTTCTGCATCTATTCAGAGAATCATGTGGTCTTTGGTTTTGCCTCTATTTATGTGGTGAATTACATTTATAGATTTGCATATGTTGAACCATCCTTGCATCTCTGAAATAAAGCCCACTTGATTGTGGTGGATTATTTTTTTGATGTGCAGCTGAATCCGGTTTGCTATGATTTTACTGAGAACCTTTGCATCTATATTCGTAAGGGATACTGGTCTGTAGTTTTCTTTTTAAACATATCATGCTCATGGATCAGTAGAATCAATATTGTTAAAATGTCTATACTACCCAAAGTGATTTTTACAGATTCAGCGCAATCCCCACTGAAGTACTAATGCCAGTTTTAGCAGACCTAGAAAAAGTAATTCTATGCTTTGTATGGAACCAGAAAAGAGCCTGAATAGCCAAAGCAACCTTAAGCAAAAAGAACAAATTGGGAGGCATCACTTTACCAGATTTCAAGCTATACTACAAGGCTATTGTAACAAAAGCACCATAGTGTTGGCACAAGAACAGAGTCCTAGACCAGTGGAGTAGAATGGAGAACCCAGATATAAAACCATCCTCATATAGCCATCTGATCTTTCACAAAGTAGACAAAAGCATACACTGGGGAAAAGAATCCCTATTCAATAAATGGTGCTGCAAAAATTGGATAGGCACATGTGGAAGACTGAAACAGGATCCACACCTCTCACCACTTACAAAAATTAATTCATGGTGGATAACAGACTTAAACCTAAGGCATGAAACTATGAGAATTCTAAAAGAAGAGGTCATAAAAACTCTTATAAATATCAGCCTAGGCAAAGAATTTATGCAGAAGAACCCAAAGGCAATCACAGCAACAACAAAACTAAATAAACGGTTGTTTGATTTTTTTCTTGCTGATTTTCCTGAGTTCTATATAGATTCTAGTCATCAGCCCTTTTTTCCTCCCATTCTTTAGGTTGTCTGTTTGCTCTCATGATAGTGTCCTTGGCTGTGCAGAAGCTTTTTAATTTGATCAGGTCCCATTTATTTAGTTTTGTTGTTGCTGTGATTGCCTTTGGTGTCTTCTTCATAAATTCTTACATGCTTGAAGCTCTGACTCAGGTGGGGCAAGAGTAATATATATAACCTAAACATCTGTACCCCCATAATATGCTGAAATAAAAAAGAAAAAAAACAAAAATAAATAAATAAATAGGACTTGATTAAATTTAAAAAGCTTCTGCACAGTCAAGGAAACAATCAATACAGTGAATAGACAACCTACAGAATGGGAGAAAATATTTGTATGCTATATATCCCATAAAGGGCTAATAAGCAGAATCTACAAAGAACTCAGGTAAATCAGCAAGAAAACATCAAACCACCTCATTAAAAAGTAGACAAAAGACATGAACAGAAGCTTTTCAAAAGAAGATAGACTAATGGCCAAGAAGCATATGAAAAAATGCTCAATGTCTCTAATCATCAGAGAAATGCAAATTAAAACCACAATGAGATATCACCTAACTCCATTGAGTATGGCTTTTATTAGAAAGTCCCAAAGCAATAGGTGCTGGCACAGATGTGGAGAGAAAGGAACACTTACTTCTACATTGTTAATGGGACTGCAAACTAGTACAACCTTTATGGAAAGTAGTATGGGGATACCTCAAAGAACTGAAAGTAGACCTACCATTCGATCCAGCAATCCCACTGCTGGGTATTTACCCAAAGGAAAAAAAAGACATTTTATTTTAAAAAGACAGTTGTACTTGAATGTTTATAGCAGCACAATTCACAATCACAAAGATGTGGAAACAACCCAAGTGCCCATCAGTACACCGTGGATCAACAAAAGGTGGTATATGTATACCATGGAGTATTACTCAGCCATAAAATAATGGTGAACTAATATCTTTTGTAACAACCAGATGAAACTGGAGACTATCCTTTTAAGTGAAGTATCACAAGAATGGAAGAACAAAAACCATATGTACTCATTACTAAATTGAAACTTATAGATCAACACTCATGTGCACATATGGTAGTAAAATTTAATGGAAATCAAGCAGGTGAGAAGGGATAGGTAATGGGTACAGTACATATGATATGGGTGATGGACACACTTATAAATTTGACTCAAACTGTACAAAAACAATACATGTAACCAAAATGTTTGTACACCTATAATATTCTGAAATAAAAAAATGTATGTACATGAATCTCCTGTAAATCTAGTCAAAATTCATAGGATTTGAGTCTAGGAAGGCCAAAAAAAGGAATAAACAAACAAATAAAAAGAATCTAGTCAAAATTCAGACTGATGTCAATGGGTTTAGGATGGGGCCTGAGATTCTGCCTTTCTAACAACTTCTCAGTAGATTGCTAGTGGCTTTTATTTATTATTTATGAGTTATAATAAACCTGCAAGACAGATGTTATTGTTCCCATTTTAGTGATAAGTAAATTATCTGAGAAGTTGAACAAGTAATCCAAGATCATAGAATGAGTGACAGAACCAGGATTTGAACAAAGTTTATTCTAATGCCAAATTTGGACTCTTTTGGCTCTACCACACTGGATATCTGGAGTAGGAGGAGGACAGTTGGAATGTGAACAGAGTATGGATCAGGAAAAAACGTCAAGTTTTTCAGTGTCACTTGCTGCCTGGAGTGCATTTGGGTCTAAACTTTGAGGTCGTCTTGGAGAGCTGATCAGCAAGGCTCTTGCTTTCCAGGGAGCTGAGAGTGAAGGTGTAAGACCAGATTATTATCTAGAAGTAATATGATACTACCAGACAGACCTTAAGATTGGAGGAAGTCTAGAAAGAGGGTGGCTCACCTGTGATCAGACCAGACTCCAGATTGGACTCTATACTGCTGAAGTCTACACTTGAGATTACTCCTATTGTTGACTCTTCCTGCAATCTAAATTCTAGGTTCGACTAGTTGTGATGTTGCCATTGACTAACCATAGAGGAAGAAATATGTTTGTGAACTAAAGGGCACAGCTGTGGTCCAAGGTCCTTCTAAGTAGACAAACACCATATCTCAATCCTGTGATACCAACAGAAATAACCCATGGCATAAACTCTGTGCCTCCTATTCAGGGTGCTCTTGAAATAGATATCTAAAAGTTGTTCCTCTAAAAAGGACATGGTAGAACCTGCTATTCTACTGGGTATGATGAATGGTATAGCACCAACACCATCCCTAAGGGCCGGTATAAAGGTTTAGGGATGTGGGTAAGGCTCTAGTCATATGGCTATGCATGAAGGACTACGGATAGGTGACCAAATTTCTTTCCAGTACTTTTCAGCAGAATCTTATGGGACTTCTATCACCTGAGTCAAAACACATGAGATAATATTTTTGTCCTTAGCACCTTTTATTGAAGTATGACCCTTGATGACAATCTGGAAGGCATATCAATGCCAGCCAAGAAGGGAGTGGTGGAGGACACAAATGCAGAAACAACAAGATTTGTAAAAATAATAGCTTCACATGGGATAGATGCCCCCCAACAGTTGTACAACAAACACTGGTTCTTTATCTATAAAGACTGACCCTTGCTCCACCCCCTTCTAAAGATCTACTAATTTTCAAATAATACAATATACTGTTAAAGAAATATTAATGGCAAAATCAACTCCTCTGGCAAAGGCAGCAAGAGTCACCAAGCCCCAGATGCGCGGAAGTGGCCAGAAATGTGCCTAGCTTCCTCCATCCAGGGTCTGTTACTGGCAAAGCAGCACCTTCACAGAGGCTGGGGTTCAGGATGTGGTCTGGTGTGCCTGGGCAGCTTTTTGGCACATGAGGTTAAACGGAAAAAAGAAACTGAACCTGGCCATCAAAGAAGCTTTTAATCTTTTTACTTTCTCTCCTCTCCTCTGTTTCCAATCTCTCCCTTTCTAGGGCTTTATTTTCAGTATCTCTGTCTCATTTTCTTGGATTTCACTCAGGCATTTACTGTTATATCCTGGCTAAGTCTCCAGCTGTGAGACTCAAGGAAACTCAATTATCCAGAGCCCTTGGGGTTGGGGGTAAGTTAGGGAGGACATGTGATAGCTGCTCTCTATCTATCAACCACCCTTACCTATTATCCATGGAGGCCTGTATACGTATTTGAAGGGAGAGAGCAGAAGTCAAGACCAATAACTGTCTTTGGGCATATCCCTTGGCCTGTCTTCCAAACTGGTACCCTTGGCAGGCCTTAGAGGAGAGCTGAGACCAGGAACTGAGAATAGGGGAAAGACACTGCATCTCAAGTAATACTGGAAGCTTTGTAGCACTGTCACACACAAGACTGCCATGACAGGAGTGTGGCACGCCAGTGTCTGTTTAGCAGTTTACCTTTGTCTAACAAGCTTCTCTGCTTGGTATAGTTTTGCAGTTATTTTTAAGACCTTTGGAAACTGTCCCTCCATGTGAAAATAAGCATCCTTGTATTCTCCATTCAAAACACTCCCCCAGCTTCCTCAACCTTGGCTTGGGTAACTGGCCCCTTATAAGCCATCAATCTTCCCAAATAGAGAAGAATCTTCTACTGGAGGGGAGAAGGGCAGGTTTGAACAGTAGTTCTGGTGGCATAACTAAGAGCATACCCAGGGCTCCACAGAAAGGGTTATCCCCTCCTTCCCACCCCAGGACACCCTGCTGGCCAAGATTCTCCTATTGTTTTCAAATACAATGAAGAGGAAATGGAAGCTAGTGACCAGTATTCATAGCAGCAGCAAAGTTCCTTGGCAAATTCTTTGGTTGAATGAGGCATTCCTGCTGCTACAGTTGACCGCAAAGGACCCTGAGGAACTCAGCAGTAACTAGAAGAGATGCCAGGGCTTGGCTGGGCTGTGTGATAACAAGGATTGGCCCTAGTTAGAGAAGAACAGGGAATTGAGCTGGATAAAATGGTAGAGTTTGGCTATGACTCCCTTCCTGCCATCACCCACCTAAGGGCTTTTGCAGGATACAAGATAGCTACAAGCATCAGGGCCTTGGCAGCAGCAACAGCTTTAGTTTTTTGTATGCCTAAGATCCTGGCTGGGTCACAATTTACTCTGGGGGGCTAGCCCTGGCTGGAGCTGCCAGCTAGCATGAGTTTTGGTTCCCTGAGCCAGGTCATAGGCTGAGAAAGCAATGGTTAAAAGAGCTCCCCCAAGCTCGCCTTTACTCATCCCATAGCCTGGAGAAAGTAGGGAAATGGGCAAATCTTTCTCAGTTTCAGGACATTTCTTTGGTTTCAGAAAATAAGAAAGAATTGAACACTGCTGGAGAATGCTAAGCTCATAGTCACCCAGACTTCAAGGGAAGCACAGGGCCAGGCTAGAGTAGAGAGGCTCTGAGTTCATGGGGAGAACTCTTTTCTTAGAAGCTGGTAGCTATGGTGGGAAGAATTCAATGCCTTGGCACTTGCTTACCTAGCCATGGTAGATTCACAGGCTGATCTGCAGAAAATGCTTTCATTCTGGGCTAATTTTTCCCTCTCCAACTTCCTTCTTGCCTCATTAGTTTAAAAAGATAAAAATAATCACAACATAAAAATAAATAAAATCAAAAGGCCATTAAAATATAACAATAAGAATCCCCTGCCCACAATAATGAAACCTATATCCAGAAGCCAGCTTTAGTAGAGCTATTAATGGCCCATAGTGTGAAGCCTCGGAGTAGGCACCTGTGCAACCCCTAGCAATGAAAGGACAAGATTAAACAAGAGGTGGTAGGCCCAAAGTCTTAGGACAGGAGTCAGGCCAAATTAACCAGGGCTGAGAGTAGGTCTCTTCCCTATCAAATAGCTGCTGGGGAAGGTGGGATGGAGCTGATTTGTTTAAGGCTGGCTCCTTCCCAACGGGGACCTGGGGATACACAACCTTTGATCGAATTCTGTTAAGTGTAATTCCTCCTTCTGTGCTTCCCACTGCAAAGCTTGGGTGAGGCCCTGCTAGGTGAATGCTCTCAAGGGAGCCAGATCTCTTTGGAAAATGGCTGGGCCACAAGCCCTGGAGCAGAGTGAAGCTGCACAGGCAGTTTCTTTTTGAGCTTTAAGAGGCTGATTATGGTGTGGGTGGGTGGTAAGTAGTTGATGCCTTTGATATTCTAGTACAAAGAAGAATGCTGGGTCTCCTAGCTGGCTGGGACCACTGCTAGGGGAAGGGGCAGTGAGAGATGCCCAGGGTAGAGGGCTGGATTTGCTAACTGCTATCTACTTGCTAAAAAACTGCTAATGCAGAAGATTGAAAGCACTTCCCACTGTGGCTAGGCAGGGATGCTGTGGCAGACTGCTCCTAGAATTAGAAATTGCTGGGCCCCAGGAGTAGACTCTCCCTGAGACATTTGAGCTGCTCTTCCCCGAGCTTGATCTTCTCCTCCAGCTCTCGCTGTTCAATGATAAGAGCAGATTTCATCTTAACAAAGTGCTGGTAATCTTGGAGCTGGTCCTGAGGCAGGTAGCGGGAGACCATGCCAAACACCAACTTCTCCCGGTGGTCCACGTGCTCCTTCAGCTCCTTGGCATCTGCCAGCTGTCCTGTCAGCTGCTGCTTCTTCTCTATCAGCACCAACTGGGGAAGCAGAGGACCAGTTAAAGGCTATCCCACTTACCAGACAACTGCCTAATGGTGCTGCCTATCAGTGCTCCACCAGGGATGCTGCCACAATGCAGCTACCCATTCTGCTAATTGATTAGTCCTAGACTTCCTTTCCTAAAGTCCACCTCCATGCAAAAGCCTTTCTTCCCTGTAGCAAGAGGAGGATAAACACAACAGCAATTCTGGACAGAGGGGTGTGACATCTGTAAGGATGTCTTCAATCTGGAGACCACCACTGGTTTGGGGGTGGGAAGGCTCTGAAAAAGCCAGCCTGTCCCTTCCATCTGGTGAAAAACCATAGCTGTGGCAATGCTTTCTATATGGTGTGTATCTCTGTGTAAGTGGATGTGTGTGAGTGGATGTATCCATGTGTGTATGCACGTGCATATGCACCTTATTGTGAATTCAAAGTTGAATTCAAAGCCACTTGTATAGGGAAAGGAATGCAGTTTTGGTTCAGAAATGTAGGTAGGGTGACCCAACCTGTGAAACTGACAGCCTCCCAATCTCAACTACTTGATGAGACCACTTTCTCCAACTCTAGAGAGAGTGAGGCCAAACTGCTGCTGTTGCTGCCGCCACTGCTACTACTACTACTGTCAGGTAGCACTGATTCAGTGTTTACCCTGTTTCTAGGCCCTGTTTTAATAATTTACATGGATTACCTAATTTAATTCTCACAACCTCATGAGGCAGGTAGGATGTTCACCCCATTTTATACATGAGGAGATTGAGGCAAGTGAGGTTAAGTGAGTTGCCCACAGTCACACAGCTGATAAGTGGTACAGAGCCAGAATTTCAGGGCACTTACAGGCCAGTGTGTGCACTCTTTTAACACTATGCTTTACTGCTTCCCATCATAGCCCAACTTGAAAGAGGGAGCCCTGAGAAGAAACAGATGGTATTTCCCTCCATTCACACCCCAGAGACCCCAACTCTACCTTCTCCTGGTTGGCCTCTGAATCAATGCTGTTGAGAGCATTCTCCACCCGGGCCAGTCGTCCAGAGAGTGACAGCAACAGGTTGACCACTTTGTCCTGGTCCCCAATAAACAAACGGTATTTTTCAAACTCATTGGATTTGCAGACGGCTCTTAAGTTGGCCTCCACATCCTCCC
The DNA here is from genome assembly GCA_008086735.1 of Cheirogaleus medius. Taxonomy (NCBI): domain Eukaryota; kingdom Metazoa; phylum Chordata; class Mammalia; order Primates; family Cheirogaleidae; genus Cheirogaleus; species Cheirogaleus medius. The sequence goes on along the minus strand of VBSM01001483.1, from coordinate 910,312 downwards.
CAAGGGCAGAATTGGCATTGATGTCCTCTAGCAGCCCTCGCTGGGCCTCCCGTAGGACAGAAAGTTTTCTGCCAATGCTTTCAATAAGTTGTATCTAGGGGAGTTAAATAGGAGAAGACAAAGGATGACAATGGGGACCAACAGAAACTGATTTGTGCCTGTAAGCTCTGTTTTGGGATCCAACTAACACATGGAGGGCTCTACCCTAGTCGCTGGAAACAAAGGAGACCTGAGCAAGTCGTTAGCAATTCCAGTTTTCTAAGTAGGCACCTTCTCTCCCTGTCTGGTAGGGATCTCTATGTCAACACCAAGCTTCTTGCCATTAGATAAATGATACCCATGGGCTAAGCCTCATTTGCCAAATGCAACTTAATAAATACTTGCTGAGACTATTTAATAAATAGGAGCTAGACAGAATGCTTTTGAGAGCCTATGTTGGAAAACCACCTGCCCACAAGTAATACTTTCCTGTCACTTCATTCATTTTCCTTCAATCCATTTAAGTATCTCTAATGTTCATGACACTATGCTAGGTCCTTGCCCCTGCAGCTTGGCTTTTGAGGCCTTCTGGGTAAGAATGTGAGTTCTGGAGTCACAATGACTGAGTATGACTTCTAGCTCTGCGACTTCCTAGATGTGGGACCTTGAGTGACTTGACATTATTGAGCTTCATTTTATTTTTATTATTTATGTATTTATATTTTTGAAACAAAGTCTCACTCTGTTGCCCTGGCTAGAGTGCTGTGACATCAGCCTAGCTCACAGCAACCTCATATTCCTGGGCTCAAGTGATCTTCCTGTGTCAGCCTCCCGAGTAGCTGGGACTACAGGTGCTCGCCATCACACCCAGCTAATTTTTTGTTTCTATTTTTAGTTGCCCAGTTAATTTTTTCTATTTTTAGTAGAGACAGGGTTCTAAATCTTGCTCAGGCTGCTCTTGAACTCCTGACCTCAAGCGATCCTCCCACCTTGGCTTCCCAAAGGGATGGGATTACAGGTGTGAGCCACCGCACCCGGCAAGCTTCACTTTCTCTATCTGCAGAATGGGGGTAATTGCAGTACCCACTGCATTGGGGCATAACATGGAGTCAATGAGAAATGCATGCAAAGGGCTTGGTCCATAGTAACTGCTCCATAAAAGCTAGGCTGCTATTATGATCACTCAGTCTGACCCCACCCTGCCATTCTAACATCACTCTTCAGAGCCTTCCGGGATCAGCTCCTCACTCTCCTCTGTGTTCACCACATTCATTCTTGTGTTCCTGAGCAGCTTATGCAGTTCCACCTGCTCTTTGTCTCTTTCTTCACTTTGGGTGTTCCTATTCTTTTTTCTGGGCTCGGCTCTGATCCTACCCTCACTGCAGGAAGCCCTCCTCTGTAAGTCTTCTCTCAATGATCTCTTTCTTTTCTGAGCTCTCAAGTTTTTTAGAATTAGAACCCTATAGAGTAATTTGAAGTTCTTCATTTTCTATTCCATGTGTGTGAGTCTGATCCCTTGCCTACTATTGATGGTAAACTTCTCAAGGGAGGTACTGCCTGTGTCTTCTGATTTGTCTCCCCAATGGGTGTAACTAGTTCTGGGACTGCACTCACAGGAAGGCTGTGTGGTAGAGTTTTGGAGTCAGAGACACCTGGATTCCAATTCCACCTCGTCCAAACTGTGTGACTTTTGGCAAGACACCTAATTCCACTAAGACTTCTGTTTTTTCATTTGTAAAGTGGAGAACTCCCCCACCCCCTGCAAGCCAGGGTTGTTGTGATGGTTAAATGAAATCACAGACGTATAAAACTTAGTATTATGCCTGGCGCTTAAGTGCTCAGTGCATGTTTACTAATGCTATTATTATTATATTATTTCTACAAGGCACTCTAAACTAATGAATACTTGTCTAGCTGCAAGGTTCTGACAAGAAAGGACTTGTACCAGGCTGCACACAGCCTTTGCAGCCAGTATTGCATTGTGGTTAAGAGCATGGACTCCAGTGCCAGATTACCTGGGCTTGAACCCCAGCTCTGCTACAAAGTAATGGTATGTGACCTTGAGGAAATTACTCAACTTCTCTGTGCCTCAATTCCCACATCCAAAAAATAGGATAACAATAGTATCTACCTCACAGAGTTGTTATGACAATTAAATAAATTAATACATGTTACATGTTTAGAATAGTATCTTGTACATAGGAAGTATGCACTGGAGTCCATGCTCTTAACCACAATGCAATACTGGCTGCAAAGGCTGTGCACAGCCTGGGACAAGTCCTTTCTTGTCAGAACCTTGCAGCTAGACAAGTATTCACTAGTTTAGAGTGCCTTGTAGAAATAATATAATAATAATAGCATTAGTAAACATGCACTGAGCACTTAAGTGCCAGGCATAATACTGAACTCAGTGTTTATTTTATTATTATTCCAGCCCAGGCATTCTGGGACCATAGGCTTATAGTGTTCCAGAATGTGTTCCTCTTTAGTAGTTTATTAAGAGATGCCCAAGGTGACCAAGACTAAGAGAGCCTCTTCTGGGTTCTGGGACCTGTTGCCATATTTTAGAACTGTTCAAAAGTCAGGAGATCACCATGACCTTAGTCTGAAGCATAATAGGTTTTCATTTGGGGAAAATTCCAAAATCCACTGGGAATTAGGGATGATCAGTGATGTGAATGAGGCAACACAATTAGATGCCAAGAGGCTGCCAGTTATATTCCCAGCCTCTGCTCTCCCAAACATAACTCAATGCTAGGGTAAAAGGGATGGCTGGGGGCCAAATGACTCACTTGGAAAATCACCTAACCACCCTGGCTTCCAGGTTCCGGGGATGGATAGAAGGATAAAAATGGAGATAGCCCTTTGTTTCTTGGCACCTGGGCTCTATAACTTGAACTTCAACCCTAGGGAAAGTATAATAGATAGAGCTGTGGAGTCATCACAGACCCAGCCAGAGCCAAGTTTATTCTGTGATATTGCAAATTGGTTACCTTCCTCGCCTTTCTTCCTCAGAGACAAAAACTGTCCTAGCCCACCCACATTCACTTCAAATCACTCTCTGCTGTCCTGTGCTTTGCCACTTTTGATCATCTCTCTCTTCTCCTGGTCAGACTTCTATTAGGTTTGCTCCTGTAAAGGCCAGGCCCTGAGTAGGCTAGGAGCATCCCTGTTATGCTCGGGGAACATGGAATCCAAGGAAGCAGACATCTAGATCAATAAAACTTTAACACCAACATGCTTCCAATTCTTCCTCTGACATTTTGCTTTAGATGAGAAATTGGAGGGATGGCTCTTGCAAATTGCCCTGTGCTTTCCTACAGGTCATGTCCTCAAAAAGAAATACGGGCAGAAGAGCAATTTACATTGAGTTCAGATGTCCACAAAGTGGTAAATTGAGCCTTTGAGGTTGTCATGGCAACCTTATTTGCTTATGAAATAAAATGGGTAAGTGCAAGAAGGGCAAAGTGATTCCAGGAATTTGATTAGAAAAACCAAGCTAGTGGTACTTAGAAGAAGAAAGGGAGGCTTTAGAACAACAATGACAACATCATTTCCATTTATATATTTTGTATTTTTAAGAGATAATTGACTATCTTTGCAAATAAATACTAAACTTTGCCAGCCTATAATTTCTCCTTATTTTCCTTAGTCAGTCTGTTCTCACTCCCAGAAAGTTGCACAGAGAATAAAAATCAATGACACTAGCATTGGTTAGAAGAGCTCACTGGCAAAAACTTTGATGTGCCCTAGGCAGTGACTTACTTACAAGGCTGGCTTAATTCAGAGAGACGGCACACGCAGTAAAGTAGAAATTCAGACAGTCTTGACTTCAAGTCCTGGATCTACCATTTTTAGTCTGCAACTCCTGGACGAAGTAGTCCCCTCAACAGGTGAAAAAGGAATATACTAATATCTACCTTGTAGGCTTGTTCTAAGTACCAGAGAGACAGTGATGATGATGATGATGATGATGATGATTGACTGGATCAAAAAGGGACTGGAATTGGATTTGTGAGGACCCAGAGAGGCTGTTTGATTTCTATACTGAAAACACAGGAATGCAAGATGCTCTAGAGAGTGTTAGAGGGCTGGTCAGCCTCCAGACACACTCAAGCTAAATGCTGAAAATCATAGATAGTGCATATCAAATAAATTCACCTTTTTTTGAGCCAATTCATGGTCAACTTCTTCCTCTCCCAGGCCAATCTCTGCCATCTCTGGTTGGTCTTTCAATTTGTTGAGCAGCTCTGCCTTGGCCACAGAAATACTGTAATAAGCTGAGTAAGAGGTAGGGATTCCTGAGGCCCCTGGAGGAGGTGAGGAGTGCTGAAACTCTTGTCTGCAGAAAAAAAGAATGACCATTTGAGCACCTCTGCTGAGAGGCTGCTGACCTTTCTGCGTCTTAATTACTCCATCTGAAAAATGGGACGCTGCTTCACCAAGAAGTTATAAAAAAAACTATGGATCAGGAAGCACTGTTCAAATATAAACAGGCCACATGAAGACTATCTAGAAGTTAAGTAAAGGCAAATTTTAAGAACCTAGAAGTCTATTTCTATGCCCCCAACTTCAGCAGCTAGGGGGACTTCTTTAGAGATAATTTGGTTTGGTCATTAACACACTATTAAAATTCAAAAAACTGGCAGGCCCCAGAAGTTCTGGGCTTCTGATCATCAGCGATTCCCTTTGGTTCATGGCCCCAGTATATGGATCCTAAAAGAGGGGCTAGGTGGCAGGAAAGTATTAATATCTGAGACCTTAGCTATTGGTCCTCCAAGCTTGTTGGCCTCCCTCAGACCCATCCCTGGATCATGCCCACCCCAGCTCTAACTGGTCTGCTTGCTTACAAAGGCACCCTGTGGCTTTCCTGGACAGTCTCATCTTTTCTTCTTTCCCGATGCCACTCATGCTTGAAATGGCCCCTCCACTGCAGATCTCCCACGGCAAAGAGGTCACCCATGACCTCAGCAGTGGTCACCATGTTGGAGGCTGGGGTTAGCACCCCTGCTAGGGACTTGTCACGACCCACCACATCTCTCATGAGCTCTTCTGAGATTGCCTGCTGTAGGGCAGGCCTTCGGCCTGAGAAGGGATAGCATCTCTCCATTTCTGGTGTATTCCCAGTGGCCCCAGCCTCCTTCATGGTTTGAGAATGAAATGGGGAAAAAGTGGAACCAGTGGCACTCAGGGGCTTGACAAGTGTAGCATCAGACCCTGTTGTCTTGGGTTCACTGAGGCCTGCAAGGCTGAGGTGTTGCTTCTCAGAACCCCAGCCCATGAAAGAGAGCTTCTCCTCAGGAAAAAAGTAGCTCTGGCTCCATGCTGGCTTGGGTTTGGCCTCTTCTGCCATCAAAGCTTCTGGTCTGGTGTGAGGAAGGAAGTAAAGAGAAACACTACAATGTCAGGTTTCAGTGATGGAAGGGCAAATAATTCCACCCATGGTTTATTTGAGGGGGAGGCCCACCCTCACCATATTCTCCTTTCCTCCCAGCCGTCCCCCGCCTCCACCTACCTGCGTCACTACCCCTTTGCTAACCTCTAGCTGTTTGAAAGGGAAAATAGGAGAAACTCATTAGTCATTTTTGCAGCTATTTGCAGCTTTTAGATAAAGGTCAAAAATAATGATTAAAAGGCTCCACAGATATTTACTGATTCATGCTATGTTGTCTCCTAATTCATCACACAAAAGAAACTTGGGCACGCCAATATTCCTCATCCTAGGTAAATCCATTTTATAATATATGTAGGTTTTCAAGCCTATAACACTGATAAAGGAACAATACTAGCTACCATTGCACTATGCTTACTGTGTCCCAGAAACTGTCCTAATATAGATACACACACACACACGTATGTCTATAGATACAGAAATGAATGCTCATGAAAACCATTTTACAGATAAGGAACATGAGACACCGAGAGGTACAGTGACTTTCCCAAGGTCACCAGCAATTAAATGGCAGACCTGTGATTTGCACCTGTGCATCTAGCCACTATGCTATACTGCCAAAGGGACAACTTGACATCACATAAAACCTTATATGTAAATAATTTTCTGGCTGGAGTATATCTTTGTTAGCAAAGGATAGAGACTATTCTAGAGGCGATAAGAAGGTATGAGCTTAGGGAATTCCTATGTATAAGAAAAATATTTAGGGCACATGTGAAAGTTCAGAGCCAGAAAGTGATGTGAAGAAAAAAAAAAAAGGATATGCTAGCTAGAGACTCAGTTCCCCAGCAGACAGAGCCCTGTGTAATATTATAACATATTAGGCACTATGCTCTAGGGCTCCTTTTCTCATCCCTCCATTAACAGGGAAGAGGTTATAGGTGATTTATGAGAATGTAATTAGAATTTGATGGTGAGCATAGAAGCAAAAATCAGATTCCTTCCACAGAGCACTGAGGGGAAATGCATAAAATCCACAAAGCAAGCTATACCTATACCTGAATCAGAGTTATTGGACTTAACTAACACTTGATAACTCCACTAACCGGTTTCTATGTGTATCCTGGCATTTTTTTTTTTTTAACTGAATAGTGCATAGGTTATAGAGGTACTACAGATGAACTTGGATGAAATCAGGACCTCTTTGTCTGCATTTTAGATTCAAAATATTATACATACAAGGGCTGTCTAGAAAGTATCCAGCCACGTATTATGAAACATACATTAACAATGGCTGGATACTTTCCAGACAGCCCTCATATACTTTCTCCTAAAACTATTCTTCCTTGTAAAATCTTAAAGCTGCTTCCCTCTGATTAGAATCCTGTGCTCTTCTAGGGTCTGGAATAGAATCTTCTTCAGGATCCCAGAGATTCTGAGATGATGTGGCAAGCAGAGTGAGACAGACTACCTGGGTTCTGGCTACCTGTGGTCTTATGATCAAGTTACTTTATCTCCCTGGATATCATTTTTCTCATCTAAGAAATGGAGACTAATAGTAACTATTTCACAGGTTTGTTGTGAAAATCAATCAATACATGAAAGTGCTTAGAACAATGCTTGTCACATAGTAAGCAGGCCAAAAAATGTTAGCTATGTTGGGTATGATGCTGTTCCTTAAATGTCCATCACTCAAAGAGGCATCTCTAATTGATTTTTGCAGCCACAAGCCTGGGCTGTGTGCAAACAAATGTTTTCCCTCACATCCCATAGCCATTAAAAAAAATCTCTGGAGCAAGTTACAAGATCTCTAATAAGAGTGATGTCCTTCTCTTTGGCTAAGATGCCAAGGTGAATGGAGGTACATAAAATAAGAAGGACCAGGGCCTGTGACTGCTACCTCTGGTCCACATTGCCTTACAGAAGAGAAAAGGGGCTCATGACAGCCTGGTCTACATGAAGAACAAGACCTGTCTCAGAGAGGCTGCCTAGCATGGGGTTTGGAGTGAGACAGATCTGGCTTTGAATCTTTGTTGTGCAACTCTGAATTAGTCTCTTATTTTGCTAAGCTTTAGTTTCCTCACCTGTTAAATGGGGATAATAATGGTCAATAGGGCTCTTGTAGGATTAAATGAAATAATAGATATATAAAGCCTAGCAGTGGGTGGCACACAGTAAATGCTTAATAAATGCTCATCTATTCATTTGTTCTTTTTTCAGAAATATTAGTTAAGTGCTTACTATGTGCTAGGTCACTTTCCCTTCTCCCTGCTATGATAGGTAACAATCATAGTTACTTTCCACAAAATGTTTTCTAATGACAATAAGAATGCTCCCCAGCTAGATGGACAGCTTGAGAAGCAGCTACATGGGATCTGATAAGGGATTCTCACAGTGCCCTGGAGCCAGACCCTGTAAATGCGGTGCTTGTGGCATCTTTGGTGGGAAAACTGCTCAACTAGCTCCATATAGCTGAGTCACAGATTTGTCTGTCAATAAAAGACACAATAACAAGGTACTTTTAACAGCAAGAAGTCTCAGGCAAGTTCCTACTATAAAGGGATTTAAAGAAAGCACTTAGAAGACACCTGTCTCCTTATCCCTAGCCCCAGCAGAGAGCAGGCTGAGCTCTCCACAGGAGGGCAGGCAGAACCCAGAGCCAGAACACTGAGCAATGATGGTCCTGAGGCTTTTGCTTTGGTGCAAAAAGGGCAGCCATGCACTGTGATGCATGCAGATGAGCACTGGCATGGTGGAGTGAGAAGACACTGGCAGTCCTGCCAGTAGACCACACTCCTGCTTTGGCTTTCCTGCCCAAGCAGCTCACCCTGTCAGCTACCATGTATTGCACACTGAAGCAAATGCAAAGAGGCAGGAAACAAGGAGAGAGAGAAAGAGGAAGAGAAAAATAATGTCCTTAGATGTAGGAAGGAATCTTCAAGGTATGAAGCATCTAGCCCCAGAAATACCTTTGATGCTGGGGGTAGGGGAGAAGAGTTTAGAAACCCAGGTTGCTTGTCCTAGAGCAGAGGTAGGTTAGGTTGTAAGCTGGCCTCTTGTTCTAGAGAACAAGCAGAAAAAATGGCAGAAAAGGGCCTGAGCCAGATTTTCAGGAAAGGCCTAGTACAGGCAACAAGGGTTTAATGCCTTTGGGATCAGGGGCCAGAAATTGATGTGTTCCTTAAAGACAAATTAAGAAATAATATAGTATTTTAATAATGATATTTAGGACAAGAACCTCAATAACTCCCATTTACTGAGCATCTGAAATGCTAAGCATGGAGCTATGTCTTTTATATAGATTATTTTAACATTCATAACAACCATGTAGAGCAGGTATTATCGTGCCCATTTTCCAGGTAAGAAAACCAAGGCTGGGAGAAGTTTCATTGAGCAGCCCAAGGTCACACAGTTGGTAAATGGTGGAGGTGGAATTCAAACTCATGTTGCCTGCCTCTTCAGGGACCCAGTATCTCTCATAAGTACTTACTTGGAGAAATTAGTTGCCTCCTGCTCTGATGTCCTCCAAAGCTCACCAATGCCATAATAACAAGGGAGCTGAGCCTGCTCAGGTTGAGAAACCAAGCGGCCCCTTATTGAGGGCAGGAAATCACTGGAATGGAGAGCAAAGGACTCTTGCTCTGCTGGGAGGCTTTGTGAACCCTGCCTTGAGCCCTCCAGGTGGCCAAGGCTCAGGGGTTGTGGCTGCTCCAGGACCTCTTCAGGATTGAGGGCACAGGAAGCAGTGGTTTCTGAACTGAAATACTGGGGTGGCAGCTCCTCCTCCTCTTCTCCCTCTTCATCTTCTTCCTCCTGTTCTTCCTCTTCCTCCTCCTCCTCCTCTTGCTGCTGCTGCTGTTGCTGCTTCTGCTGTTGTTGCTTCTGCTGCTGGGCTGCACGGAAGAGCCTGTACTTCTCCCAGTTGGGAGGAGGAGGGCGAGGAGGAGGAAAGGCCTTCTTCCTGGCTATGAGAAGATCTGGTTGGGTTTCATGCCCTTTGGTAAAGAGCTCCTTCCTATGCTGCCCCCAAGCCCAGGTGCTCTGGGGCTCCAGGCTGATGTGACTCTCTGAGAAGGCACGGCTGCGCAGTGGGTGGGACATGGAGGCAAGGGAGCTCTCCTCCTCATACATTGAGGTTTCCTCTGTCTTCTTCAAGGCTTGTTTGAAGTCTCCAAGGAGATCAAGAGAAGAAATTGCTCGGTAACTTGACAAGTCCGGCTCTGGGTTCTCAAGGCAAGGATGGAAGGGGGTTGTCCATGAAAAGCTACCCTTGGAATGAGCCATTTCCCTGCAAAACAGCAGATGAGGATTGAGTAAAACAGTTGCAGATGGGCCCATATTTTGAATGATATAATTTATATAAAATTTAAAATAGCCATAAAACAATGTAATATGTGTAGTATTAATAAATGTAATAATAATACAATAATAATGATAGCTAACACTTAACTAAGCATATACTAAATACCAAGCACTGTTTGAAGTGCTTTCCATGTCATAACTTATTTGATCCTCTCAATAACCCTAGGAGGTAGCTAGTGTTATTGTCCTGACTTTACAGTTGGGGAAACTGAGGCATAGATAGGGTAAGTAACTTGCCTGGAGTCATAAAGCTAATAAGTCATAGAGCTAGGATTTGAACTTGAATAGTCTAGCTTCAAAGTCTGGATACACACATACCACCCATGTCTGTTTATAGCACTCAGAGTGAATGTGCTGTGTTCTCAGGCTTACAAGCCTGATTCTCCTGCCTCTTCTGTTGTTTTTGTTTGTTTTGTTTTTCATTATGAAAAATTTCAAATATTTAGAAATGTACAGAAAGATTGCCATAATAAATACACATGTTCTCACCGACCACCAGACTTAGTACATTTGAATAATTTGCCATCTATGCTTTGTGAATTTTTTTAAGAAATAAGGAATACTACTCTTTTTATCACTCTCCACTTCCATTCCTCTACTGCCTCTCTAGATGCAACCTATATCAGGAATTAGATATGTATACATTCTGTCTATGATCTTAAACTTGTAACAAGAAACACCAAGTAGGCTATTGACATATGTATCCTATTTTGGATTTAAAATACTTCCTAATGCAATTGCAATTGGAATTCTCAATAGGAATATTTGAACTATAGAATTTTTTCAAAATTAGCTTTTTTTGAAAAAAAAGCAGGATATAATATTAATGAGTATTCTGCTACAGAAGAAATGAGGAGCTAGTAAGTAAGGGATTAAGCATATTATAAATCAATTGCAATTAAAGCAGAGTGCTACTGATTAACAGAACAAAATAGAAAGTCCTGAGGCAAACCAGACTATCTATAAAAACATCATATATATATAACCTACTAAAACAAGGGATAAAGAAAGATTATTTAATACATCTTTTTGAGATAACTGCAGAGGCAATGCTTTTTAAATGTACATCATATATTACATGCCAAAAATAAATTTTAGATCAAGAGTTATGGATATGTGTGTATATATAATTTTAATATCTTATATATTATGTACATATATATAGGATACATATAAAAAACTATCAGAAAATTTAAAAGACTATCACTTGTGAGGTGAAATAAGATTCTTATTTTTTCAATAAAATAGAAAAAAAATCTTCAAGGAGCAGAAGCTCAGGTTTATTTGAATATATACAAAAAGTCCAACTTCTATAAAACAAAGAGTGACCAAAGTTAAAAGACATGTCTTTAGCCTCAGAGTATAAAGAGTTACGCCCTCAAAGCCACAAGATCTGGTTTCCTGCTGTAGCCTGTGAACAATCAACATCATGCTAAGTCCTTCCCAGTGACAGGAAATTCCAGGGGTTCCATTAAATCATCAGACAGAATATCCATTCAGTAGTCATGATGAAGACTAGGAAGGTTTCCTTAAAAAGTAATAATACACATAATGGTAGCCAAGTTCAGATAGAACAGAAAGCAAAATATCCCTCATCTCCAGCCCCTATTCTGGGCTAGCTCATCACTCATATGGATCAGAAATTCATATCCAGACATACCCCACTGTCTTCTCCTTTGGGCCTTAGCATATCTATAGATCCTTAAGATCATAACAATCCCTTGTGTGCAGACTTTTTCACCTGGCATGTCCCCTTATGAAAGAAAACAAAAACAAAAAAGATGATGGATGAATGGAAAGTCAAAGAATGACAAATATGTACCAGGCAGAGACCTTTCCTGACTGCCTTATCTAAAATAGAGACTACTTATCTTTAATTATCCTTATCTTACTTTGTTCTTTCTCACAGCATTCATCTCCACCTGATAGTATATCACATACTTATTTTTACTTATTTATTTTGTGTTCTACTTTCTTTTTTTTTTCAGTTTTTAAAGAAAATGTAAGCTCCATGAGGGCAGGGATCTTGTCTTATTTCATCTTGTCTCTAGTGCCTGGCACACAATAGGTGGTCAATAAATATTTGTTTAAAAAATTAATTGATGTAAAAATTAAAAGAACAAGAATTATGATACTCATATCATAAAAATGTTGAATAAAAGGCAAAAATCAATAAACAAGACAAAGCACGGCACTATAATGCTAATGACTAGAACACATGATGAAGATGTAACTACCCTGAATTTTTATGCAACAAAAAACATAGCGTCGAAATTCATAAAACAAAATCTGTAGGAGATGCAAAGGTAGAAAAAAGCAGAAACAAAATGTGACACTGTTTCAGCTGATGACAGAGTGTGATAGTCAAAAACTAAGATAATGGAAAATTTAAACTTCATACACTAAAAATAGACTATACTTTTTTTTTCCCAAGGGTCCATTGAGTATTTTTTAATTAACTATATATTGAGTCATAAAGTGGAAATAGTACAAACCATGTTCTCCAATCAGATTATAGTAACACTAGAAATTAATAACAAAAATGAAAATGCAAAATCTCTAGTATGTAGAAAATAAACATGGGGAAAAGCCGTTCACTTTAACCAAAGCGGAAATCTAATCTGAAATTGTAGAATATCTAGAAAAAAACAATAGGAATATCAGAAGGTGGAGGATATGATTGACTATAGTAGTAGTCAAGAGAAAATGTGTAGCCTTAAATATTTATATTAATACATAAGAATAAATTAAAACACATGAATTAAGCATTCAATAAAAGAAGTTAAGAAAAGAATTATAAAAATAAATCCAAATTAAGCAGAAAGAAAATAAAACTAATGTCATAAATTAATATACTAGGAAACTAATATGGAACTAATAATTAATTCCAAAGACAATTCTTCAAAAGAAAATATAAAACAATAAAACAGATAAGCCACTTGCTAATCTAATTAAAAAACACCCAAACACACAAAATTAGAACTGGAGAAATAATCACAGTTACAGAATAAATGAAAAGAATGAGAGGATGTTTTGCTCTACTCTATAAAAACAAATTTGAAACTTAGAATGATTTTCTGCATAAACAAAAATTAACCAAAACTGACTGCAGAAGAATGAGAATATCTAAACCCACCAGTTACCATAGAAAATAATTTATAAATTTGACCCCAAAAATAGCACCAATCACATAGTCTTTGGTTAATTCTACTGATCTTCAAGGAACAGATAAAAATAATGTTACTTAAACTTTCTAGACTCTGGAATCTAGACAACAGAAAGAGAAGAATAGATTCCTGCATAACATTGATACCAAAACCAAACAACTAGAACATATATAAAGGAAAACTAAAGATCAATGTCATCTAAGAATAGTTATGCAAAAATCTTAAATAAAATATTAGCAAAGAGAATTCAGGAGGATGTTAAAAATATAATACACCATGAACAAGTGTGGTGCATCCCAGAAATGTAAGACTGGTTCAGTATTAGAAAACCTACTGATATCTTTAATATCAATAAACCAAAAGATATAAGTCATATAACAATTGTTATATGCTATATATATTATATGCTCCATAATGCTAAAAAATATATTTGATAAGAATTCAACATCCTTTCCAAATTAAAAAAACTAACAGAAAAAGATGTCTATTTCCACAATACCATCATTATCAGCATATCATTTTATTAAATTTTTTTAAAATTTCAAAATATTAAGGGGGTAAAAATGTTTTTGTTAATATATACACTGTATAATGCTGAATTTAGGGCTGTCAGTGAGACTGCCACCAGGACACTGCTCATTGTACCTAATAGGTAAGTTTTTATCCCTCACTCCCCACCCTCCTCCCCTCTCAGTTTCCAGTGTCCTTTATGTCTTTTCTTTGTGCTCATGTGCACCCATTGTTTAGCTCCCACTTATTACTGAGAACATGTGGTATTTGTTTTTCCATTCCTGAGATACTACAGTTCCATCCAAGTTGCAGGAAAAGACATTATTATTATTATTGCACTCCTTTTTATGCTGAGTAGTACTCCTTGGTATATACAACAGCTGTCTGGAAAGTATCCAGCCATAATTTTCATAATTTTTCATATTACATGGCTGGATACTTTCTAGACAGCCCTGTATATACCATATTTTCTTTATCCACTCATATACTGATGGGCACTTAGGTTGATTCCACATCATTGTGATTGTGAATTGAGCAGGTGTCTTTTTGGTAAAATGATTTCTTTTCCTTTGGTTAGATGACCAGTAATGAGATTGCTGGATCAAATGGTAGGTCTTACTTTTAGCTCTTTGAGGAATCTCTATACTATTTTCCACATAGGTTGTGCAAATTTTCAGTCCCATCAACAGTGTATAAACATACCTTTTTCTCTGCATCCACACCAGCATCTGTTGTTTTTTGACTTTTTTAATAATGGTCATTCTGACAGGGGTAACATAGTAAGTATATCACTGTGGTTTTAATTTGCATTTCCCTGATGATTAGTGATAGTGAACATTTTTTATATGTCTGTTGTCATTTGTCTTTTTTTTTAATGAAGCACGTACATGTTTTATTACTTCATAGTCTTATATATAATGATACATAAAGGCTAATATATCGTCATTCTTAACCATATTCGTATACATAGCTGGTGGCATTACCTAGCATTTCTCTACTATATTCTCTTTGCCTTAATGTTACTGTGGTTCCTAGCAAGACTACAGGCCCTGTGTACCCTCTACAGTCCCCACCTCTGGGATCCAGCCTTTTGAAAAATTTCTGTTCATGCCTTTTGCCCACTTTTGATGGGATTGTTTTTTTCATGCTGTTTTATTTGAGTTCTTTGTATATTCTGGAAATTAGTTCTTTGTCAGATGTATAGTTTGGGATTATTTTCTCCCATTCTGAACGTTGTCTCTTTACTCTGCTAATTATTTCCTTTGCTGTGCAAAAGCTTTTTAATTTAATTAAGTCCCATTTATTTATTTTTGTTGTTGCTGTATTTGCTTTTGGGGTCTTAGACATAATTTTTTGGCTAGGCCTATTCCAGAAGAGTTTGTCCTACATTTTCTTCTAGAATTTTTAACATCATACATTTTTTTTAAAAGCCAAAAGCCAACATTGTGCTTAATGGCAAAACACTAGAGGCATTACCATTTAAATTAAGAACAAAGCATAGGTGCCAACTTTCTCCACTAATATTTAATATTGTTCTGAAAGTACTAGATAGTGCTATTTAACAAGATAAAGATATAAACATTGGAAGGGGAAAATATTATTATGTATAGACGGAATCATTATTTATCTTGAAAATTAAACAAATGTAAATTCAAACAATAATAAAACTTTTTAAAATAAAAAGTTAAAGAATTGATGAGAGTGGAAGGAAACAGGTGATATCATACAGCGCTGGTGTGAGTGGAAATTAGTATAACCTCTATGGAGGGAATCTGGAAGGAAAAGAAGGTAAAATATGTATATCCTTCGACCCAGCAATTCAACTTCCAGGGATTTATTCTACAGACACATTCCAACATGAATACAGAGAGATATCCATAAGGATATTCATTGTAGCTTTGTGTGTAATCACAAAAGACTGGAAGCAATATAAGTGCCTTTCAATGGAACTGGTTAAATAAAATAGGGAATATCTACATATGGAATACTATACAGCTGTTAAAGGTATTGCAGTATACATAATTAAAACAACACTAAAATAAAAATCAAGATGTAGAATATAAAAAATGAGTGTAATATGTTCTCATTTTTGTAAAAAGGAATTGGTATACATGCACATGTGTTAATTTTCTGGAAAGATACACAAGAAACTGTTATTAATGTTCTCTTATGAAGAATTATACTGATGGTTTGGGGTAACATTCTCTTACAGTGTGTGTGTGCATATGTGTGTGCATATACTAAACACATTTATTACTTTTTTAACTAAAAATAAGTAACACTTAAAGATGACAGAGAAATAAAGCATAAATTCTATTATGTTATACATTTCCCTGCTTGAAGCCTACATTATTCATAAAGCATAGACATCTTACTGTGATTCATGAGGCTCTTTAAGATTCTGCCATCCCCACACCTCCCACACTTTAAGCCTTTATATTCTCCGTTCCATATGAATCACTCCGTTTTTCTCTCTCTTCATCTGACTTCCTCCTCATATTTCTGCTTACGTACCACTTTCCTGAGGAAGATTTCCCTGATCCCCCCAAGTATGGGGTAGGCACCTAGACTCTGCCCTTACAGCACCCACTAATTTTCCTAATGCAGTGCTGCTTATTTGTCTGCTCCTTCCACATGGCCTTATTGAGGGCAAAGGCCATGTCATTCATGTTCACCACTGTATCACCAGTATCCAGCACAGTGCTTGGCATATGGTGGGTGCTCAGTAGGTATTTCTTTAGTGTGGAATAAATGCAGGTTTGTGTGACTATGGCAAAGGAGAAAAGTTAGATCTCTCTTACTCGAACCTCAGGGCCCAGGGTGCCAGGCCAGGGCAACAATGAGTGGCAGATAAAGCAATCAGCAGCTGTTCACCTGCTCCAGAATCTGATCGGAGTTTGTGGGGGCAGGAGGGAGCTGGGATTGATATTGAGGCTGTGTTCGCATAGCAAGTATGCTTTTTTTTTTTTTTACCTAAATTGCATATTTCTTCGGGGTGGTGTGAGTTAATAGAAATTATTCATTTTACTCAACTGTATCAAGCCTCCTAACTCTATTACTGGGCTGATGTACCTACCGTACAGTACTCAAAGAGCACTGCACTTCTTCAAATGAGCTGCATGGAGCTTCTCTGCTTTGATCAAGGCTTTTATCAAAGCCTTCCTTAGCTAGCTATGCATCTCAAAAGATAAGGTACTTGTCCCAAGTAGGTGCTTCCACAAAATACCGCTTCCTACTTGAACACTGAGCCTGGGCCAATGCCCTTCAGCCTTGCCCAGTTATTTTTCAGTATTTGGTGCCAAAAGCCTAGGGACTGATGGGTTCCTGATAATCACTTTGGGATCTTTGTGGTTCCCTTTTTCTTCATTCTGGGGGAGGTCTGGGTTTCTAGAAAAATAAGGTCATCTTTCTATTCTATTGGACACTAACCACTGTCCTCTCCTTCTTCCTCAAACTGGGTCCCAACCATCCACTTTTCTTTGCTAGCTCATTTATTTTTCAGTCTAGGGCAGTGGTCTTCACAGAGCTTCATTTATATTTATTTTTTCCTCACAATTTCTTGTATTCAAAACATAAATATTAGGACATTAGTATACATAAGAAGCTTATGAATGAACTACCAGCATATGGCAAGGGTACTAGCTCAAAAAATTCTTTCTGAGAAGGGTGTACAATCCAGCTTTTACTAGAAACCACTGGTCTGGGCTAGCAGTTCACAATCAAAGTGGATCTTAATCAGAATGACCTTGGGAGGTTGTTTAAAATGCAAATTCATGGGCCCCACCCCTAATTGGGATTTTATACCTCTGTGGTAGGCTCTAGTAATCTGTATTTTAAACAACTCACCCAAGGGATTTTAACACAAGTGGTTCAGGGACCATATTATGGAAACAAAGGTCTAGAGTGTAAGGGGTGGGAGGGCTGTGGGTAGGGACAGAGTTATTTGTTCCAGTTAGGTTGGTTTCCAAGCTATATATCCTGTCCCTCACCCCTCACCACACACGCTCAGTTGCCCATTCCTACCTCCTATCCCTATCTCTTTTCTCCTTCCCCACCTTCATCTCCAATCTAGATCTTATGAAATGCAGCAATATCTCCAAAGGCCCCAGTGGAGCCAATGTCTTGCAGCTGTGGTGAGGAGAGCCCTGTTCCATGATAGCAATCGAATTTACCACTCTTGCTTTTTCCTTAGCCAGGGCACAGGAAAGGCAACAGAGCAAAGCAGAAATAATACAGTGTCAGTTCCAGTAAAATTTAAAAATCTGGCTTCATAACTATTAATAAAAAACTTCATGACCTTGAGCAAGGTATTTCACTTATCTCAGTTTCATTAAAATACCTATCTTAGAAAATAGTCATGAGGATTAACTATATAAAAAGGACTTAGAAATGATGCTGGGTACATGGAAAGATGCCAAATAAATGACAGCACCATCCTTACTGTTAGAGTGAAGTCCCTTACTCAGGGTCACTGCATGTGGTTGTGCAAATTGTACACTGTGCAACCTTTGCCGTGTATGCTTCAGCCCTGCTCCTCATTCCCATCAAGGGAGTTGGACTATGCTGCTCCCTGGTTAGTGTTCAAACCTACTCTGTAGCCAAGAAACCAGGAGACCTTGGGTCCCAGCTCAGGCACATGGCTGCCTAGGCACAAGGCCTAAGCCTACCAAGGATCTTAACCCTGGACTCACTTTTCTTGTGTACTAAAACGGGAGAGAGAATAACACCCAGTTTAGGCTTACAAGCAGTGTGAAGATCAAAAGGTCTGGATATTCAAAGGTGTCTTGTTTAGGAACTAACTACTTGTGTCAGCCTTACAGAATTGACCCCTTGATAGCAAAATCTAGAATCTGTTGGAAGAAAAGAACATGCCCTTCTAGGGACATCTGGTGCCTCAACTCATGACACCGTGACCCCATCTGGAGGCACTGGGCTCTAACAAGGCAACCTGGAAATTGATATTCTCTGCATCAGTCCCTGTTTTAAAAGCACTGCCCTCCCACTTGCTTGCCCTGTGTTGGGCTAGCCTTCGCCTTGCACAGTCACTTGCATCGAGGGGAAGAAGGCGGCAAGGACTCCAAAAAGTGGAAGTACTACCCTCAGTGGGATCAGTTGGGCCAGTGTGTGTATGAGTCACTCCTTCAAGATAATCTCAATGAATATTACACTGTGCAAGATGACCATATCAAAGGGGAGCAAAACTGACACTTCCCCTGCCTTCTTGGCTCTAACCGTTGCGGCAAAATGGTGCAGGGAAGGCTTCCATCGAAGTGTGTCAGGCTCAAGCCAAGGATATCAGCCTCTAGAGGTCTTATTTTCAAAGAGTTCAGGTCTCCTAAATGCACAGAAATCTATAACTTCACTTTGAGGCCAAGTAAGGATTCTTTCCCTGGGGTGAAGGGTAAGGAGCTTCATTAAGGAAAGAGAACTATGGTTTCTTACTTCTTACTAAGTGCTGGGCACTGTGTTCGGCACTTTCATGTGTGCATTTCAAATAATCTTCACAACCACCTGTTGAAGTAGGTACCATTATTGCCAGTTTGCAGATGACGATCTTGAGGCTTAGAAAGGGTAAATCATTTTCCCAGCTAGCAAGAAGCAGCAGTGTCCAGACTGGAACCTGCCCTGTCTGGCTTGGAGGAACAATCCCACTGAAGCAAGGACTCCTGAGGTGGAGAAAAAGGAACTTGCACTGCATTCATCCCCAGGTGTCCGTGAAGAAGCTCCTCGCTGAAGAATGGGGAGGAAGCATGAAAGCTGACTATGAGAAAGGACTCCTTGCTTGTTGACACCAGCAAGGAGACTGTAGCTCAAAAACAAAAGCAAGCTGCCTGCAAAGGCCTGGGCTGTTCTTCTCTTTTCCTCTTGGCACAGTTTGTCTTTTCCTTTTTTGTTAAAATATTTTTTTCAGCCTAATAGTAATTGAAAATGAAAACCAGTATTTGCAGAGACTGAAAAATCTCCTTTTGCCTCTTCCTTGGCCCTTTTGAAGTTTTCTTGTTTGGAAATTTTATTTTTAAACTTACCACAATAGCTTGGCATTCCAGGATCTCAGTAGCAACAGTGCACAGGTCGAGCCCCTCTAGTCTTTCCCTTCCCTCAGCAGCCAAAAGATAAGACTGCTCCAAGAGAAACAGCCACTCCCAGGCTATTGCTGAAGGATATGTTTGTAAGATCTAGGAAGTGAGACACAAAGAGGCAACATAGGGAGGGGAGAAGGATCCAGAGAGTCTGTTGCTGCCACCCCTCTTTGTCCCTGGGTCCACAGAACTTCAAGTAAGGAACGATTCCCATGGCAACAACAAATGCAAGTGGCAGGATTCTCCCTGAGCCTTCTCCAGTCCCCAGGAGGCTGAGGCAAAGTGTCTTTAGGAAAGATCAGAGCAGTCCTTGCTTTGTTGGGGATGTCCAGGGTGAACCTCCGCTTCCTCTCTCCAATGACGCCAATCTCTATTTGTTGTCAAGGTATACACACACATGCAGCAACCATGGTAGAGAGAAAATATGCTTCTTTGTGAATATGGCACAGAAATGCAAAATATCTACAAGCTCCTGCCAATGGTGGAAATGAAGAGAAATGGAAAGGTCTTAAGCAAGTGATGGCTCTGAGGCAGAGAATGAAATCTTTATTGGTAGGGGTGTCGGTGGGGGTTATTATGTTGTAGTGTTGGTGACAAATCTGTAGATTCACAAAGGTCTAGTGATGTAACCCCTCAGAAATGTCAAAGTTCTCATGGATTTAGATAAGCAGAAGTGCTGGTTGATGGAGAATTCTAGCAAACCAAATTCTAGCTAGCAGTGAGAGCAAGTATATCTGATAAGTGACATTGTCTGTCATTGGTATGGGGATTGTTTAAAGCCCTTCATCTTTAACTTCCCAGGCCTAAATCAAACCAATGGGGTCTGCCTCTTCTTCAGATTTTCCTTTTTATTATAAATTGCAGCAAACTGCCACATACCCAAAGAACACCATGTACATTCATGTCCAGATATTTACATTTTACCAGATTCCTTCCTGAATTTTCTTTATGTATGGCTACCATTAGATTCAACATGTGCCTTAGGATTTAGCTTTTATAAAATTAATATTACAAATACTCATTTCTGTGCAAGACACAATATTTGTATTTAACATTAGTACGAGGGGAAAAAATGGTGAGTAGGTTTACTGGGAGAAAAGGCTACATAAGTGTGATGCGACAGCACTGTTAATGGCTATTCAATTTTATTCCATCATGATGACAGATTGGCAAACTTCTTCCATGATTATAAATAGCACTACTATGAACATCTTTATTTTCTTTTTCCATTTTAGGTTATTTCCTTGGGGCTATGTTGGGTAAAAGAATACAAACAGTTTTGTAACTGTTGTCACATATTTCTAGATTGTTCTCTAGGAAGATGAAACCAATTTATACTGCTCCTAAAACATATACTATTTCTTCATAGCCTTGCCAATACAGGGGTTTATAATTTATATTTATCATTTCTATTAATTGTTGATAGTTTAAAAAGCAGGTTGTAATACCCTGAAGTTGCTCTTATTTGTACTTTTTTAATTGCTAGAGGTTGTACTTTTCCATGCAATCATTTTATTGTCTTTACTTCCTGACGTGTAAAGTAAATTGCCTCTTTATTTTCCTTGACCACTTATGAAGCCAAATCTGAAAGCTGACCTTCTATATCAGTATCCATTCTTTATGTTTTGGACAGGCAACTGTTATCAGTGATGCTGATCCCAGACATTTTCCTCATTCTGTCATTTAGCTTTTTATTACATTTTGTTGTACAGAGGAGTTTTTTTCCAAATTTTATATGTTTGAACCCATTCATCTTGTCTCTGATGATGTCCTCCATTTAGTAGACACAAATTTACCTTCCATCCACAGCTGGAATAAATATGCTATCCCATCGGTCCACTTTCTAGATGGTATGTGCTATGGATCTAAGCACAGTGTATGCTATAGATTGAAGTTAATTATTCTTCATATTGATATCTAAAATTCCCAGCATTTATTAAAGAAAGAGTGATTGCCTTCCCCAGTTAAGGGTTGCTCTAGTATGTTCCATATTCTTAAAACAGCTGGAATCTGTTTTTAGAATCCCCTTTTTATTTCACTCTTTGACCTTTTTAAAACCACTACTATATGGTTTTAATCACTGTCCCTTTATGATAGGCTTTAAAATCTGATAGTGTAAGTCTACCATCATTATTAACTTTTTAAGTAACTATATTTTTTGGTATTCTTGCCCATTTATTCTTCTAGATAGATTTCACTATAAATTTGATAAGTTCTGTAAAATATCCTATGGTGACTCTAATCAGAGCACATTAAGTCTATATATTAACTTATACAGAATTGGAATCATTACTATATTTAGTCTTCTCAAATTGAAGCAGAGTATAGCTATGCATTTGTTCATGTCTTTATTTCTCCCATTAGAATTACATAATTTTCCTTGACTAAGTTTTGTGTTCCTAGTGTTAAATTAATACCCAAATATTTAAATTCACTTTGTCACACTGTGACACATCCTTCTGTGCCTCTGGAAGTTGCATGCTTCTTAGGTGGTAAAGGCTTCCTGAAAAGTGTACTCTTCCAATTGAAATCATATTCAACTCTGAATTATCCATTTTCTTTCACTTAATCAGTAAATAGGAAATGCATACTAGATATTTCACACTGTGTTCATGATATGGTATGACAAAAGGAAGGAAGAGAGCCCTAGGCTGGGAACCGAAAACTTAGGTAGAGCTCTAGTTTAGTCACGTACTAGCCATAAAATCCCAGAAGTAATAGGCTCTGGAGTCAGATACCCATTTTACCTTGAGTAGGAGACTTTAAACTTCTGGTGAGTTAGTTTCCTCCTTTGCAAGATTGGATCAATAAATAGTAACTATCTCATGGGATCATCATAAATAATAAATAAAATAATTCATGTGAAATGCTTATAACAGTGTTTGACTTATAATAAACACTCAATAAATGTTAGCTATTATACCTGCTGTTGTTAATAGTATAATGATACCTTTCCTGAGACTTGGCTTCCTCATCAGTAAAATGGAAAAAATAAGGCTTCACCACACAGTATTGTCGTGAGGATTAACTGTCTGTACCTGTGTGTATAAAAACATCCTAGACATTCTAAAGTTCTATGCAAAGTGGAAAAATAGAAAGGATCACAGCAGGAAATCACAGGTACAGAAAACCAAGAGAGACAATCAGGAAATAAATTCTTTTGGCTTTTAAGCACATCAAACTTACATAGCTTTTTCTCCCAGTAAACTTACTCACCATTTTTTCCCCTCATACTAATGTTAAAATGAGTTTTACATTCTCTGCACACAAACCAAATAATGGTAGAGGGAGAAAATCAAGAGTATGACTACCTGGAATTATCAATCCATTGCAGGATTCCAGGCAAAAGGATCAAGAATATATATTTGATTTTTCCACCTGCACCCATCATTCCAGTTGTAACAGAAATGACATGATAAATGTTAAAATGAGTGTGTATGTGTGGTGGCAAGGGTGTGAGAGGAAACTCCACCAGGATTTCTCCTCACAAATGTCATCTCTTCCCTAGACCTTTCCTAGTCCTTTCCATTTTCTCTGAGATCTTAAACTATGATCTACCTCTTCTATCCTTGGTGTCACTACTCCTTCCCTTCTTGGCAGTCTCTCCTTTCTGCTTTTAAACTTAATCCAGTTTCCCAGATCCTGACCAAATCAGTGGTTCTCAAACTTAACTTGCATCAAAATAGCCTGGAGGGGATGAGAAAACACAGATTGCTGGGCCACATCCCCACTTTCTGATTCAGTAGGTTCGAGTGGGGCCTGAGAATGTGCATTTCTAACATGTTCTTGAGTGATACTGAGGTTGCTAGGCCTGGGGCCACATTTTGAGAATCACTAAATTAAGCCCAATTATCCCCTCTAACTACAACCCCATCTCTCTCTTTCCTTTCCTTAGCCAACTTCTTTTTAAACATTTTTAAATGTTCAAGTGTATCTTTAAACATTTTTCTCTTTAGTTTTTTCAGCATATTATGGAGGTACAAATGCTTAGATTACTTATATTGTCTCTGTCCTACTTAAGTCAGAGCTTCAAGCATGTCCATCCCCGAAACGGTGTGCGCCACATCCATTAGGTGTGAATATACCCATCCCCTCCTCCCCCCTCCCACCTGCCCAACACTCAATGAATGTTATTACTATATGTGCACATAAGTGTTGATCCGTTAATACCAATTTGCTGGTCAGTATATGTGGTGCTTGTCTTTCCATTCTTGTGATACTTCACTTAGTAGAATGGGTTCCAGCTCTATAGTGGATAATACAAGAGGTGCTATATCATCATTGTTTTTTGTGGCTGAGTAGTACTCCATGGTATACATATACCACATTTTATTAATCTACTCATGTATTGACAGGCACTTAGGTTGTTTCCATATCTTTGCAATTGTGAATTGTGCTGCTATAAACATTCAAGTGCAGATGTTTTTTATATAGAATGTCTTTTTTTCCTTTGGGTAGATGCTCAGTAGTGGGATTGCTGGATCAAAGGGTAGTTCTACTTTTAGCTCTTTGAGGTGTCTCCATATTGCTTTCCACAGAGGTTGTACTAGTTTGAGTCCCAGTAGCAGTGTAGGAGTGTTCCTATCTCTCTTCATCCATGCCAACATTTATTTTTTTGGGACTTTTTGATAAAGGCCATTCTCACTGGAGATAAGTGATATCTCATTGTGGTTTTGATTTGCATTTCCCTGATGACTAAAGATGTTGAGCATTTTTTCATATGTTTATTGGCTATTAGTCTGTCATCTTTTGAAAAGTTTCTGTTCGTGTCCTTTTCCGACTTTTTAATGGGGTTGTTTGATTTTTTTCTTGCTGATTTTCCTGATTTCCATATGTATTCTAGTTATCGGCCCTTTATCAGACGTGTAGCATGCAAATATTTTCTCTAATTCTGTAGGTCTGTTTCCTTGGCTGTGCAGAACCTTTTAATTTGATCAGGTCCCATTTATTTGGAATTTATAAACAAATTCAGCAAAGTTTCCAGTTACAAAATCAATGTACAGAAATCAGTAGCATTCCTATACACCAACAGCAGTCAAACTGAGAACCAAATCAAAGACTCAATACCCTTTACAACAGCAACAAAGAAAATAAGATACCTAGGAATATGTTTAACTAAGGAGGTAAAATACCTCTACAGGGAGAACTATGAAACACTGAGGAAGGAAATAGCAGAGTACATAAGCAGGTGGAAAACCATACCATGTTCATGGGTTGGCAGAATCAACATTGTTAAAATGTCTATACTACCCAAAGTGATCTACAGATTCAATGCAATCCCTATTAAAATATAAACATCATGTTTTGCAGATCTAGAAAAAAATAATTCTATGTTTTGTATGGAACCAGAGAAGACCCCGTATAGCAAAAGCAATCTGAAGCAAAAAGAACAAATTGGGATGCATCCAGGTACCAGACTTCAAGCTATTCTACAAGGCTATAGTAACTAAAACAGCATGTTAATGGCACAAGGACAGAGACATAGACCAATGGAACAGAACTGAGAAGCCAGATATAAAACTATCCTCATATAGCTATGTAATCTTTGGCAAAGCATACAAAAACATACACTGGGGAAAAGAATCCTTATTCAATAAATGGTGCTGGGAATACTGGATAGCCACATGTAGAAGATTGAAACAGGATCTGCACCTCTCACCTGTCACAAAAATCAACTTATGGTGGATAACAGACTTAAACCTAAGGTATGAAACTATAAGAATTCTAGAAGATGTTGGAAAAAACTCTTACAGACATTGGACTTGGGAAGGAATTTATGAAGAAGACCCCAAAGGCAATCACAACAACAACAAACATTCTTCTCCTTAAATATTTTAAAAATCACATAGTAACACATAATCGTATTAAAATTAGCGAAAAGAAACTGGAACCCTCTTACATTGCTAGTGGGAATGTAAAATGGTAAAGATGCTTTTTCAAAACAGGCAGTTCCTCAAAATGTTAAACAACAAAGTTACAATATGGCCCAGAAATTCAATTTCTAAGTTTGTACCAAAGAGGACTGGAAACATGTATTTACACAGAAACTAGTACATGAATGTTCATGGCAGTAATATTCACAATAGCCAAAAAGTGGAAACAACCCAAATGTCCATTAAGGGTAGATGGATAAGCAAAATGCAGTGCATTCATACAATGGGATATTATTTGGCAATAAAAAGGAATGAAGTACTGATACATGGATGAACTGCTAAAGTATCCTGCTAAGTGAAAGAAGCCAGACACAAAAGTCCACATATTGTAGAATGTACAGAAGAGGCAAATCTATAAAGATAGAAAGTAGATTATTGGTTGCTTGACATTGAGGGCTGGAATGGAGAGTGACTGCAAATGTGCATGAAGGATCCTTTCAGGGTGATAGAAATGTTCTAAAACTAGGTTGTGATGATGACTGCACATCATTGAAAATTTACTAAAAACCACTGAATTGTACATTTAAAACAGGTGAATTTATGATGTGTAAAACTGTATTTCATCTCTATGAATCCCCCTTGCAGACCATCATCCACATACTTTCTGTGCCCACCACTTTACTGAATTTGCTTTCTTGAAGGTCACTTGTGATTTCAAGCTGTCAAAGCCATTAATGGTCATCTTCTTATCTTCCATGATGGCTCACTGGTGGATTTCTCCTTCTACCACTTCAGCTGCTTAACCCTTCAGTTTCTTTTGGTTCTTCTTCCTCATTCTACCCCCTGGCTGAGTGTTTGACAAGTCTCTTCCAAATAATCCACTGGTATCCTTCACTAACTTCAAATACAGCATATCCCAGTTCAAACTTATCATCATCTCCACCAAACCAGTTCCCCTCCTCAACTGCCTCATCTATGTCAATAATGTTTTTAAGTCACTGGGGTTCAGAGTTATTTTTGATTTATCTTCTTCCCCTAAGTTGTTGTCACCAAGTTTTCCCTACTTTACCCTCAAAAAGTGTCACATATTTGTGAGCAAATAACAATTCACATGAGAAGCAATACAGGTATTCAGTAAACACATAACAAATGTTCAAAGTAGAATGATCAAAGTAAGGAAATTAAAACTATAATAGGTCCCATTTACATCTATGGCATTAGAAAAAGAAAATTTTCAATGGCAACAAAATTTTGGGAAACTGGTATCCTCATGTATTGCTAATGGCAGTGTAAAACACCTCCTGGGGAAAGCAGTTTGGCGAACTCTATGAATAACCGTAAGAATGTTCACATTCTTTGAACTAGTACTCCCAACTCCAGGTAATTGTTTTTAATGAGCTAATTCAAAATGAAAAAAAAAAAGCTAGAGCTACTCAAAATGTATCTGCAGCATTACTTTATAATAACAAGAAACTGGAAACAACCTAATTATCTAACAATTGGGAAATGATTAAGGAAATTAGAGCACGCTAAGCTGGTGAAATACTATACAGCCATTAAAATCATGACTATTGAGGAAGTCTGCATAGCAACATGGAAAACTGTTTACCAAGTAGGGCTTAGCAAGGAAAAAGAATCAGGACAGAAAATCAAATCTACATAGTCATTATAATCATGCCAAAAGTAATCTCTGTACCTACAGATAAAGCTGGCAAGGAAATGAACACAATCAGTGAGTTAAGGTGGTAAGAATAAGGCTATTTTTTTATTTTTAATTTCCTGTAACATTGTTTTCACAATAAATAAACTCCCCACCCCCAAAATCATACATATTTATCTATCCCTTCTGCTCCATTTCTATTGCACCTCCACCTCTCCCCAATCCAGGGTCACACTCTTTCATGCCTGGATCACTGCCCTTAATCGGTCTTCCTTCAGCCCATCTAGGCTACAAATTCCACCAAGTTGCCTAAAGCACCACATTTATCAGGTTACTTACCTGATAAGTAACCTTTAGTAGCCTCCATGTTTGTGATCTTATCTAGTTCTCAAGGCCTCTTTAGCCTGGCCCAGTGCTTCACTATTCACCTTCCTTCTCTACGTCTACTGCTGCTGCTACTCCTCTTCTTCCTCATTACAGCTAACAAATACTGAGAGTTTTCTGTGTCAGGTTTTATTATAAATGCTTTACATATATTAACTCATTTGGTCCTCATAACAACCATGTGAGGAGATTAGGACTCTTACCTGCTTTTATAGATAAGGGGAGAAAGAGAGACAGAGAGATAGAGGGAGAGAGATATCTCCAGTGTCTCTGATTTCTCCGAGGACATGGTGCAAGTGAGTCCAGAGCTAGGGGGATCAAGACAAGCTCTAGAATTCCGTAGAATCCCCACCCGGGACTTACACCCCTGAGACATGATGCTGAGGTATCTGTTTGAAGGGCTTCCTTAGTGATCCTAATTAAAGCAGGAATAATGGAAAAAGCAGGAACTGTGGGGCCACACAAACCTGGGTCTGAATCTTGGCTCCATCACTTACTAGCTGTGTGACCTCAGCTAAGTTACATAAACTCTCTGGATCTCATGTATAAACTGGGTAGCAAAATGAACTGTTGTAGAGAATAAATGAGATTATGGGTGTAAAAAGGTCCAGCCTAGTGACTGACATTTAGTAGATTATCAACAAATATTGGGTTCCTCCTTTTTCCCACTGCCAAGCAGAAAACTGATAGGTTCCCCAGACTTTGGAGCCAAAGGAAAGTCAAAATTATCTCTGACTACACCATCAAGTCACAGAGGTTAATGTGGACACCCACAAAGAACTCTGGACTCTTCAGGGGTCGGAAGACCCAGATTCTGCTCCTCTCCCTTGGTGTCCCCACCTGGGAGAACAGAGATACAACCTGAAGCCTTCTTCCCTGTCTCCTCCTTTATTCCTGGAGTTTGAGTTAATAATAAATATGATTTAGGGGCCTCATAAATTATATTGGGCTGAGAAGAACTGGCTGAAAGAGTGTATCAAGGAGTTTCACAAAAGGAGGGTATAGCTAGGCTGATAGAGAACAACTCATGAGAAGGTAACTGTCTGTTCCTTATAGTCACCTAGGGCAGATGGGACTATCTCTGGGGAACAAGAGTGCCGGGGTCATGGTCCCCATATTATGGGAGTAGGTTCTCCACCCTGGGCATTTTTTCTTTAAGGGCTACGCCCAAGGAGCTATTTTCCCTTTAGCCTAAGCCACATGTGCCATTTGTAAAAGTGCCCCTGCCTTCCTCCAGAAATTTTAACCCATGGTCAGTATGATCTTACCTGATTTTACAAATAAGGGGAGAAAGAGAGAGAGAGAGAGGGAGAGAGATATCTCTGATGTCTGATTTCTCCAAGGACGTGGTGTAAGCTATTAATGAGCAGACCTTAAAGTTCTCAACAAGTCCTATTAAAAGAAAGTGTCAGAACCCAAGAAATAGGTACCCCCAACAACTCTGGGGTGAAGGCACAGCAGTAGCTGTACAGTCCTACCTCTTCTCTGCCCACTCCAATTGCCCCATGGCCACTGGCAAGGCAGGCATAGTTTGTGCCTTCTCATTTCCGTTTCAGCACAGTCTGGTCCCCAGTGTCCTTGTACCTGGCCAGGGCTGCCTCAGGCCTCTGAGCTGATGGCCACAGTGTCCCACAATTCTGCCCAACTACTGCATATTCCAAAATGTCCTAGCAGTCACGTTGGTCTGTACCCAGCTCTCTGGGGGGCAGGCTGAATTTACATCTATGGCATCAAGCCCTTCATATGGATACAAGACTAGTTTCCTCAAAGGAAACTAAGCAAACCAAAGACCTTAGCAATTTCTACAGAAGCCCCAGAGGCAGCAACTCATCCCAACTCCCTCAGTGATCACTTACCTTCCTGACTGGCTGGACTTCCTGTTTCCTCTTATTGTTTTCCATTTGTCCCCAGGAAATTCCTGCAAAGAAAAATCCAATAAGTTAGGGAGCTCTGAGCAGCCAGGCATCTAGATGGCCTCAAAGATATGAGGAGGTTCGGAGCCTGTCCCCAGCCAGGCCCCCCAGCTGGTTCCTTCTACTCTCCTATGCAGGCTCGAGAAATGTGTACCTGGAGGGCTGCATTTCTGACAGGAGGCCTGCTAAGCTGCTGTGGGCACTCAAGAGACTAGGAGAGCACTCAGGGACCTCGACACTGTGGTCTAGAAATGCTGTTTCCCTCTTTCTCCACTCCCCTCCCAAACCACGTTAAAAACCAGTTTAGTTATGTATACTCCTAAATATTTAATTTTCTTTGGGGCTATAGTAAAGGGTATTGATTTTTTGATTTGAGTTTCTGCTTGATGGTTCTTGGCATATATGAATGCTTCTGATTTGTGTATATTGATTTTACAGCCTGAAACTTTACCGAATTCATTTATTAAATCTAGGAGTCTCTTGGATGAGTCCATGGGGTTTTCTAGGTATAATATCATATCATCAGTGAAGATGGAGAGTTTGATCTCATATGCCCTCATTTGGATACCCTTAATACCCTTCTCTTGTCTGATTGCTATAGCTAGGACTTTGAGCACTATGTTAAATAGAAGAGGAGATAGTGGACATCCTTGTCTAGTTCCAGTTCGAAGAGGGAATGATTTCAATTTTTCCCCATTTAGAATGACATTAGCAGTGGGTTTGTCGTATATGGAATTGATCATTTTAAGGTATGAGCCGTCTATGCCTATTTTGTTACGAGTTTTTATCATAAAGGTGTGTTGGACTTTGTCAAATGCTTTTTCTGCATCTATTGACAGAATCATATGGTCTTTGTTCTGATTTTATTTATGAAGTGAATTGCATTTATACACTTGCGTATGTTGAACCAACCTTGCATCCCTAGAATAAAGCCCATCTGGTCATGGTGAATTATTTTTTTGATGTGCTGCTGAATTCTATTAAGAAAGATTTATACAAAGAGAACTATGAAACACTAAAAAAAGAAATTGCAGATGA
>VBSM01001483.1:834935-872850 GCA_008086735.1 Cheirogaleus medius | reverse complement strand
TGCAATGAGATATCACTTATCTCCAGTGAGAATGGCCTTTATCAAAAAGTCCCCCAAAAATAAATGTTGGTGTGGATGCGGAGAGATAGGAACACTCCTACACTGCTGGTGGGACTGCAAACTAGTTCAGCCTCTGTGGAAAGCAATATGGAGATACCTTAAAGCGATACAAGTAGAACTACCATTTGATCCAGCAATTCCACTACTTGGCATCTACCCAAAAGATCAAATGACACTCTACAAAAGGGACACCTGCACTCGAATGTTTATAGCAGCACAATTCACAATTGCAAAGTTTTGGAAACAATCCAAGTGCCCATCAATTCATGAGTGGATTAATAAAATGTGGTATATGTATACCATAGAGTAATGTTCAGCTTTAAGAAACAATGGTGATATAGCACCTCTTGTATTTTCCTGGATACAGCTGGAACCCATTCTATTAAGTGAAGTATCCCAAGAATGGAAAAACAAACACTAAATGTACTCACC
Source organism: Cheirogaleus medius (assembly GCA_008086735.1). Classification (NCBI taxonomy): domain Eukaryota; kingdom Metazoa; phylum Chordata; class Mammalia; order Primates; family Cheirogaleidae; genus Cheirogaleus; species Cheirogaleus medius. Next base: position 872,358 of record VBSM01001483.1, on the reverse strand, counting down.
AGCAAATTGGTATTAACGGATAAATACCTAAGTGGACATATAGGAATAACATTTATCGGGTGTCAGGCAGGTGAGTGGGGGGAGGAGGGGATGGGTATATACAAACATATTGAGTGAGATGTGCTACGTCTGGGGGATAGTCATGCTTGAAGCTCTGACTTGAGGTGGGAGGGGTGGGGCATGGGCAATATACGTAACTTTAACATTTGTACTCCCATAATATGCTGAAATAAACAAAATGAAAAAAATAAAACCCTATAAAAAAAACCAGAACCAAGTCCTCACCTGCACTGTTGGCTTCCTGGGTTTCCAAGTGCTGCCAGATGCCAAGCTGCTGTCCTCAAGGTTATCATGCTGAGGATTATGATAGCAAGCTGAACGCCAGATGCATTGGTGGTGGTGGCACTGGCAGTTGTAACAGTTTGGCATCATATTTCTCTTTAGCAAGGCAGGGCAGATTTCCCCAGAACAATAAATGCAAGGGTCATGGACTACAGTTCCCTGTACATTGCAAGAGTAAGAGTAGGTCCTGTGGTAATCAAAATCACCACAGTGCAGTGGCTTACAGCACATGGAATTTTCTAGACCTTTGCTCACAAAGCATTCAGGGTAAGTGGGAGTTTCCGACTGATGGGGTGATGTGGAATGATATGATTGGTCTGTGGCATGATATGGTTGGTCTGTGGAGTGATATGATTGGTCCATGAGATGGTGCCTCAATTCCCTATAGCTGGAGCTCATTGGCTGGAAGTTTTGGCCTATAGGTTTCGGTCTCTGGGTAAAAGCCTTGTTATTATGAGTGGTTAAACCTGGCAAATGGGACATAGATAAGGATTTGCTACTCTCTTCAAAGAACTTTCTTCTGTCTGCGAAGGGCAAGAGGATGGCTTCCTCCCCAGCTTGGGTAGTAGAAGCCTTCAATTCCTTGTTGTTACCTGGGCTGGAAGGGCCTTCCATGGCTAGTGCCACATGTGGCTGTAGGTTATGCTCTGGAGACCATCTCCAATGACCTCCACGGACTGCACGGGGAGCACTTGCTTTCTCAGAGTCTGAGGAGGGTGGGTCAGATGCTTTCCACCAGGTGTTTAGGCCCAAAGAGGACTGGCTAGGCCTCTGGCCTGGGCTTATTTGTCCCTCCAAGCCTGTCCTAGATTCATGGCTCTCAGGGGTTTGGCTGAGGCACTCTGAAGACCTAGCCCTGAGTGTCATGCTCTTGTTGACAAGCTTATCTCTGGAGCTAGGGGGTTTTTTATATGAAGATAGAAGAGATGAATTAGAGTCAGGGAGTGGAGGGCTTTCTAGGGGCTCATGGGTCTCTTCCACTTGCTCCTTAGTGTCACACAGCTGTGACAAGGGACCCTTGCTTTTCTGGAGCTGGGCTTTCCTCCTCTGAATTTCATTACGCAAATTAGTGGCAAAACGCTCACTCTTCCGCCGGTTTTGGATTGAGCGGCCCCGGGTCCCTCTGCTTTGCTTACTACCCATCCGGCCACACTCCTTGGGTTCACTGTCTCCTTCTTCAGTTGACTCTGTGCCGCTGGATATCTTAGTGGTTGAAGAACAGTCCTTAGCTTGTTGGACAAGGGAGCCAGAGGCAGAGGGCTGCTGGCTGGCCGATTCACTGCCTGCTCTGCTTGCTCTGTTTGGGTCCAGCAAACTTCTTTCTGGAGGGTGTCCATCAGCCTCTCCATGTGGGGAACTGCTTTGGCTCTGGTGTCCTGAACCCAAAGGCCTATCATCCACTGGTCTAGTCTTTCTTTCTTTGCTGGGATGGTCCTGGGTTCCTTCTGTAGGGGGACATGGACTTTTCTTCCCTTTGTGGCTGCTGTGCAAAAGGGACAGAGTCCACTGGTGCCCATCCTGCCCAGCTGGGAGCTCCATCCCTTTGTTGCCCCTGGTATCAAGGTGTACATGCTGCAGGTGGGATGCCAGCAGCTGTTCAGGAGCACTATGGCGATGCCCTTTGAGTCCTGTGAAGTGTGGAGGGCTGCCAAAAGAAGCCTTAGGTAGCTCTGCTGAATCCTCACCGAGTGGGCTGGAATCCAAGCTAAAAGCTTTGTCACAGGTTTTTGGGGATCCAATAACTTTGGCTGAGGCCTGCATCATTAGATGCTCAGAGCCCTGATGGCTGTATTCAGGAGGCTGGCTGAGCTCACAGTTCTGATGGTCCTCACTTGTCACTTGGTCTTGTCCACCGAGGCAGCAGAACTTCTTAGGGTTCCTTGGAGATGGCACTGTCTCAATGCTCATTTTCTCCTTCTGTTGCAGGGGGTACACAGGCTCAGATGCCCTGCATTGTTCTCCATTAAGGAGTTGGGCTCTGGAGGCCTGAAGGCTGTCCTGCCTCACTGGAGGTTGTGGTGGGCCCCTGACCACCTTGGCAGGCCCTGCGTGCTGGCCCTCCTGTGGGCGGGATGACATCTGGGAGCTGGGGGTCAGGTGGCTGCCATTGGTGTGCTGGCTACCTCCTGAGGTCTCAGCCACATTAGACCGGCCGTTGGGGGCCTTAGCTGGCCCTGGGCCTTGCACGATGCAGTCTGCAGAGGCTGGATCCTCTGGCCTGAGGGAAAGGGCGCAGTCAGAAGCATTTGAGCTGGCTGAGAAGGAACTGTAGGCTGAGTCACGCTGGTTGGGGTACATGTTCTGGTCCATGGGCAAGAGGTTTCCCTCATAGGTGGCTTGGCCTGGTTGCTCTAGGCTCTCCATGCTGCCAATGGAACTGCTTTTCTCAGTGCTGCAGTGCCGGGAGAGTGGGCACCACTGCACACACACGTCACTGCAAGACACAAGGCACACAGGTTAGTTAGCTAAGTCACCAGATCTCTTTCCCAGCTTGGCCAACCCTGCCATGGGAGAAGGCAGGACAACTCAGAGGCGCCCACATTACAAATGAGGGGAGATTAGAAAAAATAAGAAGAAAGAGAAACAGGCAAGGAGATGGACATGGGGGCGCCACAGGGGCATGGTAAAACGGGAGATAAGATGACATATGGAAGAAGGATGGGGAAGCACCATGAAGACTAAACGTTAGAGAACTTCATAGGGGTTATTCTCTATTTCCCTGTCATCAGCAAGTCTGAAATTGCTTCTCAGCTGTCCCTGTCCCCGGGGAGTCAGTATGTGGCTATCTGTCATCAGACATGATCACAGAATATCAGCATTACAGAGGGGCCCTAAAGGGCTGATTCAATTTTTTTTATTTATTTTTATTTTTTTATTTCATCATATAATGGGGGTACAAATATTGTTAGGGTTACATACATTGCCCCTACCACTCCTCCCCCCCTCCACATGCCAGAGCTCCAGGCGAGTCCAATCCCCAGGTGGCGCGCACGGCATACATTATGTAACTCTACACTGCTGATTCAATTTTAACCAGATCATTTGTAAACCAGTAATTTTCAACTTGAGCGTGTGTCATAATCACACGAAGGGCTTGTTAAAACACAGGTAACTGGGCCTTATCTAGAGTTTTAGATCTGGGTGGATCCTGAGAATTTGTTCTTATAACAACTTCAGGTGCTGCTGGTACTGCTGGTCTAGGGACAGCACTTCTGAGAATCACTGGTTCAAAGCAAGCTCTGCAAAAGGAAGTCACTTTGAGGCTGTACTTTACTAAAGATCACCCAGCTCTAACTATTGGCACAGACAAGGCTGGAATTTAGGTTTTCCCCTATTCTTTTCTTACTGATAGCAATTCTGACTCTTTACTGAGAAGCTACAATGTGTTGGGCACTTTATAAGGTTTCATTTCAAGCTGAAGGGGACAGATTATTAATCCTACCTTACAACCGAGGAAACAGAAGCTTAGAGAGGTAAAGTAAACTGGCAAGCTCACTAAGCTGCTAAAACAACAGAGCTGGAATTGGAACCCAGGCTTCTGTGAGTCTAGTGTCTTAGCTCTTCTGGCATACATCTTTTAAATGGGAATCATAGTAATATCTGTATCAGAGGGTTGCTTTATAGATGAAGCCAGGTAATAAATGGGAAGCACATATCACAGCCCAGGCACCAAGCAAGGGTTCACTGCATGCTTTGCTGCTATTTTGTTTTTTGTTACTGTTATCAGCATCCTCTCTGCTACTAGTATTGATACTATAGTGGCCCCTGCCCACCCACACCTCCCTCACCCCCCATGGCAGATCCAAACCGGGGAGACCAAAGAAAGGGTGAAGATCAGATGCGATCTTGAATTTTAAGTACCACCTCCCACATGCAAAGCCAAACTGAGCCAAGTCATGCCAGTAACTCCCTCTGACTAGAACCCCAGAGGTTGCAGGCTGCTCTCAGAAAGGCCACAGTTGAGCTGTGGCAGTAGCCAATGAGACCCCCAGGTCAGCTTCCTCTAATTCTTGCTCCCTGCCTTGCCCTTAGCCATTCTGCTCACTTGTCTTCTGGGCTAGGAATCCATTAATTCCTCATTGGCAAGGGAACCTGCTACCCACCCCACCACCCTTCCTGCTGGAAAAAAAAAAAAAGAAAACAAACAGAAACTACACACACACACCCCTGCTGAAACAGGAGCCAAGCTCAGAATGTGTTCTGTGTATTCTTCCAGAACAACATTGCCTCTGCCCTGATCCCCGGGCTTCCAATGCCAAATAAAGTCTCTGAGGCAGGGCAAACTCAACCCTTAGCTTCCCTGAACCTCTTCAACAGAAATACCTTTGTGGAGGAAAGATCTTTTTGTGGAAGGGAAAAGGCAGCCAAGGGCAGTATCTTTGCTGGCTCTTGCAGAAAACATTGTCTGCCTCTTGGACAGCTGTTTCAACCACAACAGGCAACACCAAGGTCCCTGAATTGAATGATCCCCCTTGCGGGTAGACCCTGTTATTCAGGGAGGTCTCCATTTTGAAAGCTTTGGCTCTGTGGCAGAGGTGATGAACAATAGATGAGGTCATCAGTGAGTTGTGTAAATAGAACACAGGGCCAGAACTGAGCCCTGGGGTCCTCCTACATTAAGAGATAGGCAGATGGGAGGAATCAGGAAGAGACTGAGAAAGAGCAGCTAATGAAACAGGATGAAAAGCAGGACAGTGTGGTGTCTTGCAAGCCAAATGAGGTATTGTAAGGAAACATTGTCCAGAAGGAAAGGGACTAGCCCAAGACACAGAGAGTTAGAAAGAAACTAGGACTAAAGCCCAGGTACTTTGGATTCCCACTTCATTTTCTGCTCTTTAACATCCAACAGGGACTAGAGCAAAGGAGGAAGAGGCCAGGTTGTCCACCCTCCAGCCCATCTTGAGGGGAGGGCTCTAGACTTACCTTGTGTTGCAGCCGGAATGCCAGGACAAGCTGAAGGCTTCAGAAGGGAAATGCATGGTGGTGGCCGCTTCAGGGCATCCCTCCAGGAGCTTGGCCACATGCCATGAGTGCGGCCTACTGACAGGGGCGTTCCTCCTGCAGCAAGAAAGGGACAGGAAGCTGGATTAAGGAACCAGAGCTGAAATCACTTCCCAGGCGGCTTCCGCCCCCACCCCTTCTTTCCCTTTGGTGAAGTAGAACATCTTGAAAGGAGCTGGTGTGGGAATCTTAGTGGCCCTCATCAGCTCTCAATACTTGAATCTCTTTCATACTAAGATATGGAATACCAGCTCCGTAGGGCTATTTTGTTCACAAAGTGTCAGGCATGAACAACAGTGCTGGACACACACTTGATGTTCAATAAACATTTGTGGAATAAATGAATGGTGCTGCCCAGTGAACAATGAGCTTATCCTCACTTCTTCTTGAGGAAAAAAAATCAATCTGGTCAATCTAGCCAACTTTTCTCTGAGAAAGCAATAGGGAAGTGATTGAGAAGTTTGCACAAGTCAATAGTGGGCTGTCAATTCTCCAATTTTTATTCATTTATTCAATAAACATTTGTTAAATATTTACTGTGTTCCCTCTATGTGTAGCTTTGGTGATACCAAGATAGTACATCCAAGACAGTCTGTGCTCTTGAGAGCTTACAGATGAATGAGAGAGACAGAGCATGGTAAAGGCATTAAGGGAGTGAAGGATAAGATGGGCATAGAGCTGAGACACCTGAGTTTGTCAGCAAAGTGGTGGCAGGGAGCCCCAACTCCTGTAAGGGAAGACAGAACAAAGTGCTGAATGGCACAGTGCTAGGCTGGCAGGGAGACTGGTTGCTAAGCAGGTCAGGGGTGAATAAAAGGAAACAGATCTGAGGCCATGGTCCTGAATGCAGCCACACAGTCTGTCTGGTGCTGCAGGCTGCAGCCGCAACTCTTGCACTGACTGTCTTATACAGGACCCATCCCTGTGCCCTGATGCCACTCTTGAGAGTGGAGAAGAATGGTACAGGGAAGAGGATGTGTGGGGCATGGGTAATGCTGGGAGATGGAGAGATGACTAATGGGACAGAAATTGAGGGAAGGAGTGGGATGCAGGGAGAAGGAGACAGGGAGAGTGAGAAAAGAGAGAGAACAGGGAGAGAGATAAAGCAGATGGGCCAGGCATATGACAGAGATAAGAGAGAAAAACAAATGCCAGAAAGAGAAAACCCTGAGAAAGATCTAGAGAAATACACAGTAGAAAGAAATGGATGATAGAGAGAGAGAGATGAATGACAGAGTAAGGGAAACATGATGAATAGGTAGATGGCAGGGAGATAAATAGATAGATGATTTTCACTAATTTATTCACATTTACTGTGCTGGGCTCCATACTGGGCACTGATGGTACAGGGTCAGGTAGGCTGAGGGCCCCTGCCTTCCACAAGCTTGCTATATTGTGGAATAAGTCAGCTCTCTACCTCTCTGGAACAGTAGTGGAGAGACTCAAGCTGGAGGATTCCATGCTGGCTGGATATGCTCCTCATCCCAATGGAAACACAGAAGAGCACAGCAGTGCAAGGCTCTAGAGGGCCAAAGCCTACAGAAGGGTAGTCCCGAGGAGACTGGCCTTGTGGGGAAAATGCAGATTGAGTGGTAATTGGTCAGACACAGACAAGGAGGTGTAGGAGGAAGGGCAGGGGAAGCTGATTCTCAAAGGTCAGCAACCAGAGCCATGGGTCAGCAGCAGTAGCTAAGACTGATGAGGAGGAAAGCCAGAAGAGTCTCCCAGCTTTGTAATCACATTGTTCTAGTATGGGTTTCAGAGTGCCCAGAGGGGAGGCTGAGGCACAAAGAGGCCTTGGGGGCTATGCTCACTCCAGAGTCTCACACACAAAGCCATGCTGCTGGGAAAGCTCTCCCACTGCTGTTACTAGTAGTCAGCTAGTCAACAGCTATTTATCAAGCACCTACTAGTAGTAGTACCATGGAGTACTAAGTAGTATGTACCATGTGCATCTACTATGTACTATGCTTTTCGGCACTGAGGATATAGTGGGGAACAGGGAACCTCTCCTATGCCTGGCACTTCTTCCACATTCAGGATTCGTTAAGTTCTTCTAAGTCCAGGCTTTACAATGTGGGGAGTCAGCCTGGGTACTACCTTCTCCCCAACTGTTCAGTCCCACAGCGAGTTCTACTGAGTCTTCTTTTATGATGTTTTTCTGGCCCTAGTTCATTCTCTCTCCATTCTCACTGTGACCATTGCATAGAATCACACCTCTCCTCCCAGAATCCACTCCCCTCTGTTCTAGTCCAGGCCCTTGACAATTTATGTCCAAAATATTGCATCAGTCTGCCATTCAGTCGCCCCTTGTTCCACCTCCAGTCGTTGCCTTCCAACCACGTTAAACATCGACTGAACTGGGGCAACTCTCCCACTCAAAAATCCGTACTCTCTATTTCTTACCCTGTCCTGCATCAAATGTAAACTGGATCAGACTTTCAAAGTCTTCTACAAGTTATCTTTACTCACCCAGTTCAATTTCTCATGTCTCTGCTCCAACCACACCCTGTAATCAGCTCTGGCCCTTTCTGACTCTGTGCCTCTGCTGTGGATTTTCCAGTAGAATTCAGCACAGGCGCCAGAGTTGGATCACCTTGGTTTGGCTTTCAGCTCTACCACTTATTAGCTCTGTTGCTTTAGACAGGTTACTTCACTTCTCAGAGCCCTAGTTTTCATAGCAGTAAAATGGGGATAATGGAACCTACTTAATGGGGTTGTTGAAAGGTCAAATGAGACAACATATGTCAAGTGCTTAGAACTGGGTCTGGAAAGCCCTGAACCAATCGTCGTTATCATCCTGACTGTTCCCTCTGCCTGGAATGTTCTCTGCTCCTTTTGTTAACCTAAATCCTACCTGCTCTTCAAGGTACTGCTTAAGTACCATCTCCTGCAGTAAGCTTGTTCTGAGTAATGTAGCCCTCACAATTTGGTCACTAATAATATGATATTTTATATTGCTCATCATCATTACATGTATGTTATCTCATTCTACCAACTATGCCAAGACAGGAGGAAATGAGATGAAACTAGTGAGACACATCTAGGTTCAATCCCTAACTTTACCACTTTAGATGTATGTATGTACAAGTCACTTAACCCATCTGAGCTTCAGTTTTCTATATGAGAATGGGAACAATAATCCTTACCTGGCTGGCTAAGTTATTGCAGGGATTAAAGATCATATTCTGAAAGCACCTGGGACACAGCCTGATGCATAGCATGTGGTTACTAAATAGTAGATACTATAATAATGGTTATTAGCCCAGATTTGTCCTTTTTCATGGCTCAAGAGTACTCACACCAAGGGTACTCAAATCTGTCCATCCACTGTCAAGGTTATGCTATACCACTCCTTTCCCATGCTGAAACGTAGCTTACAAAGGCTCCTTACTCTCTCTAGGGTTTCTCCAGAAGTAGGAAATAATCCCAAAGGAGGTAGAAGGGAGAAGTGGGGGCTTTGGGGACACTGGGAGAAAATCCAAGGGTGGGAGGAGAAAAATACACAGGGAAGGAGCCTTCTAACCCTAGTTTGGGAAAGGAGAAGGAACTATCTATAGGGTCTAATATTTGGCCTATTATTATTCCTGAATAGCCCTAGACTCGGAGTCAGTGACACTTGCATTCAAATCCTAGTTGTGTGACCTTGGGCATGTCACTTCTTTGAGTTTACAGATTCTTTATCTGTAAAATGGGGAAGAGGACCATCTCTTTCTCATGAGTTATGGTCTGGATTAAATGTAGTTCTATATGTGAAATCAATAAGTATTGTATTTGCCATAGATATTCTATAACCCTTTAAAAGACAACAGGGACAATTTATTGACCACCTAAGATATGCCAGGCACTAATCACTTCATATGCATTAACTGGTTTAATCATCACTCCAACCTTATGCAGTAAGAGCCATTATTATCCCCACTTTACAGATTGAGAAACAGAGACGCAGAAAGCTTAAGTAATTTGCCAAGAGCACGCAGCTAGTAACCAGCAGAGTCTGGATCAAGACTCAGATCCTCCAGCTCTTTCTATGATACCACGCAACCCCTCTTCCCCAAAGAGAGATCTGTCTCAAAAAGGTTGTATACCTGAGGCATTCCATAGCCATTCCCTCAAGAAGCAATCAGAAAAAGGAAGGTCTTAGTAGCTCTAGAGTTGAAACCATCCACTCTACCTAGAGAAGAGGGATGAGGAGAAATAAACATAGAGGTAAGAAAACGCCAACTACCAACCATGCAGCTCTAGAACTAGATATGGAGGCAATGACCCCAGCACTTGCCCTTTCTTCTAAGGCCAGCTCAGGTACTGTCATTAAACACACTCCCCATCATTCATTATTCCAAAGTGCCTTTCTTAGGAAGCAAAAGGAAGGGGACATTGAAGAAAGAAAGCAGGACAGGGGGGAAGGGGGACAGCAGCCATGGCTACTGGCTGTACCTACCATGGAAGTTACCCAGGGTGGAGAGATGGCTTAGGAGAGAGCAGTGTATCCAGCTAGCTCAGATTCTCACTGACAACCCTTCCAGCCAGAGTCATCCCTTAGCTGGGACCCACCTGCCCTCCAGTCAAGACCTTCTGGGGCAAGGGGCCATCAGCCCAAGATCCTAAATGTGATCCAAGGAGCTCAGTCACAGTCAGGTCCCAGTTCCAAGAACAGGAAGAAGCATCATTGAAGGCAAGGTATGGCCATCAGCTTTCTTGGGCCTAGATGTGGCCACAGCCTTGGGAAATGAAAGCCAGTGTCAAGAGCTGGACAGGAGTGAAGACACTGCTCCGGGAACCAGCCAGCACTCTGGTGGCAAACGAAGGATGAGAAGCAGTTCCAGCAGCATAAACAGCCCCGCTGCTCCCTACTCCAACCTTCTCTGAGCCCTGGCCCATCCCCTCTACAACTCAGAGGCCAATAAGGAAACTGGGCCCCCAGCCACTGCTAGAACTCAGGAAAGGAGTAAGGAAATGATGTTTGGGAAAGATAAAGCGGGTGTCTAAAAAGAATTTTTAAAAATACACGTAAGTGAGAGAGAAAAATACCCTGGACACATACACTTAAAAGAATTCCTGTGCTTCCTGGACTGAGTTGACCCCACCCAGCCATCTCTACAGGTCCTCTGGGTTTCAGAAAAGGAAATCCCAGATCAGCCAGGCCCAGCAGCCTCCAGGTCCAGAGGGGTAGCACTGCAGCTGATTGTACACAGCTTGGGGCAAGTGACTTAGAGATTTTCTAAGGTGAAGGTCCTACTGAGATACTAAGGCTCACAAACATTATGGGCCATATTTGCAGGGTCTGTACTTCCCATGGGCACTTGAGCAGATCCAAAGAAAACTCAATTTCACATCACAGACTCCAACTCCAGAAAAGGTGCCATTAGCAATGCTGGAATAGTGGTTCTTGGGGTAAGCGTCCCTGGATCTGCTATGAATTCACTCTGGCTTTTGGTAATGTACTCTCCCTCTCTGGGTTTCTGTTTCCTCTCTGCAAAACAAAACACTGAACTCAATCGTCACAAATGACCCTTCCAGCTATAGCATGCTATAATGTAGTAGCCCTAGGCCCCATCTGGGGCTCCAAATGATGCCCTCACTGACCAATACAATAGCCATAACCCAGAGCAGCCCCATATGGATTTTTTGTACCCCACAAGCCCAGGCTCAGGTATCAGATTTTAATTTTTCTTAGAGATTTAGAGTTAGGGTTTTCCCTTCATTAATACTCCTGACACCCACTCCAGTTTCCCTTGGCCTCTGGCCCCAATTCCAGTAATTTCTGGCCCCAGAGATGGCTTATGCAAGCTCCCTCAGGACAAGAAGTATGCTAAGACTTTCCTCTCTGGGGAAGTCAGGCCTGAAGACCCCCTCCTTTTCTTCCTTCTGTACCTCATAGGGAAGTTTGGGCTGACTTTTATCAATCATATGGTGGTACTGCATGGGAGGAAGTTTGGGGGCTTTGGGAGGAATCGAGATCTGGCTTGGAGTCTCAGCTTTGCCATTCACTAGTTCTTGGCCTTAGGCATGCCACAGAACCTTAATTACCTCATCTGTAAAACATGCCTGGCATGTGACAGACACTCAATAAATCGTATTTGTTATTAATTTATACTCTACCAAAAATAATAATGGGAAAGGTACTGTTAGTAGCAAGACAACTGATTTCTTCAATCCAAATGAAGGTGAAAGAGAAACGACTAATTAAGAGAAGGCTCAAAAGCCAAACCTAGTACTCTAGAGTAGCACTTCTCAACTTTTAGTGGGCACACTAATCACTCAGGAATCTTGTCGAAATGCAGATCTGGAGTGGGGCCCAGGTTCTGACTTTCTAATAAGCTCCAGAGTGATAGTGATGCTGCTGGTGTGATGACCACATTTGAATTGCAATATACCAGGGAATAATCCTCGGTCCAAAAAAGCATCAGGATAAACAGTTTCTTTTCATGTCATTCCATAGGCCTGGGTGCCCAGCCTTCCCTACTCTTCTGGTTGCCGTGTCTTCCTCCTTCCACTTGGTAACCCAGCCCATGCAAGGGCTTGTCTGATGAGGCTTGCTGCTCCCTACTTCCTAACAAAATAAAGAGCAACTGGTTTGTTAGTAGTCCAACCTTGCCAGCGCCGGGTAAGGCTGAGGAAATGGTGGCTAGAGGTGCAAGCAGGTTCGTGAGGCTGGCTGAAGTAGGGAGGCAGGGTGGGAGTATGAGAGTTGGGTAGTCACCAGATGAGGGGGTAGGCAGGTCGGCACAGACAGCACACACTTGAGAAATCCTTGGGTAAGGGAAGATAAGAGAGGAATTTGAGCAGTTTGGCCAGTCTGAGATTTGGGGAAGAGGCTGGGAGATGGGATTGAGGGGAAAAGGGGGCTCTCCCACTTAGCAGAACTGAGTCCCAGATAACATGACCAATTGTGACTTCCTATGCTCAGGGGACAGACGACTGCTTCTTTCCCAAGCACTCATAGGACAAGAACTTGGCATGGGGGCAGAGGAGGGCAGGCACATGCAGGCAGAAGTGGCAGATAAGCCAGAAGCTTGCTCCCAGAAGGGGCTTTGTAAATCTGTGAGAGGTGAGCGGGGGCGGGGGGGCCGGGGAGGTGGACCAATTCTGGAAAGAGTCAGTCTTCAGCTGCCTTAGTCAGCTGTCACCCCAATGTCTTCTGAGGCACCACTTGTCTCTGAGCATGGCTCCCATCAGGCCCCTTAAGAGATAGTTGGTGGGAGAGGACTAGCAGAAAGAGAACCATGGCTCTGCTCCAACGCAGGGCAATAAGGAAAATGTGACCTCTGTTGCTTGGGGTTGTGCTTAGCCTGAGGTCTGCGCCACAATGTAGTGTGGGCCCTTTCCTCTTTTGAAAGTGTTTGGATAAGGAGAAGCACAAAAGAGTGTCCTTGATTAGCTCTGTTTACTTTCTGTGGCTCTTCCAGCCTCCCCCCAAACAGCACATTCCACCTGCCCCGCATGAAGGAACCCAAGCTCATTCTGGCCAGCTCAGCAGGAAGGGAAGCCTGTAGACAGGCCCGGGCCGAAAAATGCATGGCTTCTTTATCTGACAGAAGAGGGGAAAAGCTGCTTGTTCACCACGGAGGGACACAGAGCTCTGAAGGCCCACCCCCACTCCACTGTTGGCCTGGGGACCTTGCAGCCTGGTGATCAGGAAACCCTCTCTTATTATAGACCTAACCAAGGGGGAAATGTGAGTGCTGTGTGTGTGTGTGTGTGGGTGTGTCTGTGTAATTTTAAAGTGAACTTTCAGGACACTGGCTTTCTTGTCAGTATGGGAAAGCCATAATCTGGGTCAACTGAGATGGGTACTTTCTGGAGAAGGGGCTTTTGATACCCAATTCTGCCTCCCCACCTTCCATCCCCTCTGAATAACCAGGGCAAGGTCCTCCATGTAAATCTGCTGGATCCAACTCTCCACCCTCCACCTCAGGATTTATCCCTGGCTAAAAAGGAACCCATAGTAGGGACTAAGAAAAGAAGGGAATGTTTGGGTGGAAAAATGACTCCTCCACATGCTGTTGTGTGTCAGGGGGTGCTCTTTGGCTTTCTGTGTGGGGAGCAATAACTTCATCTACCCAGGGCCATTACATTTGACCTTCTGCTTCCATTTCTCCATTTTCACATTGGAATCTTTAAGACACAAGGACACCTCTTTTTTCCAAAGAAAATTGGAAGGAAGTAACCATACAGATGACTCAGGAGAACTTTGCAAATATCAAGGGAAGAAAAGGGCTTAGTAGTTTAGAAATGCAGTACTCAGAATTCTCTTTCAGAGTGGGCTGTGGAGCAATTTCTAGTTTTTCTATGTATAGTGCAATAAAACATACCTATCATAGACTATTTCTTGTCAATGACCCCAAGGCAAAGAGGTGGATAGTGCATATTTTGCAGCTTCTAAAAGCAAGGGGAGCATGACAAGAATCTGAAATGATGAAATGGTCTCAATAAGGAAGGAGAGCTTTCTCCTTTCCCCGCTATGAACAAAAGCTAAGGATGAAACACAAGAGAGCTGAAGGACACTTCAGAAAAACATACAGGGAAAATGGCAGCAAGTTCACATAGCACTATCTGACTCAACAGATGGCCTTAAAGTTTTTGCCATGATGCCCAATTTCCTAAACCAACACCAAAAATGATAAAAGAAGAGGAGGATGTTTGTTCTCCAGCTCTGGTTTCTATCAGTAATATTTATAGCATTCCTTGGGAAGGAGGCTTCAAGAATAATACAAGGTTCCCTTTCTTCCTTCTCTCCTTCAGCTCAAACTGACTGTTGGACATACCACTTTTCAGGAGTCTGATGGAATCCACAAAGGTTTTCCCCAGATTCAAATCTCAAAACCCTTAGAACTACTTCTGGTCACTCCTCAAGTCATTTCTACTACCAAAGACATGGAGCCCTAAGACAATAGCCAACAACAGCTAGGACCCCATTAGGAACAACAGCACCCATGTGCTCTGCTTTGAGCAAACATAACAATGAGGAAGGGCCAACATTCAGCAGACCTGGAGCACCGTGAGCAAGGTGGACAGTAGCGGGAAATGAGGTGTGAGAGGTACGTAAGTCAGATCCTGGAGTTTTCAAAAGCTAAAGTAAGCAGTTTGAATTTTATTCTCAGTGAAATGGGCAGCTGTTAGAGGTCGTTAAGCAGGGGACTAACATGATATAAACTTTATAAAGGTCTCACTTGGGTGATAGACTTGGGGAGAGGGACAAGAGTAGAACCAGGAAACCAGTTAAAAAAGCTTTTCCAGGTAAGAGACAATGGTGATTTGCTCTAGGAAGGTAACAGTAGGAATAGGGAAAAGAGGTTTTATTAGAGATATTTTGAAGAGGTATAACCTACAGGACTTCTTGATGGACTGAATGTAGAGAGTGAAGGAAAAAGAATAAGCCATGACGCTTGTGTCATCTGGCATCTGCACCTTCTTAGCACAGTATTCATTTCCAAAACTGAGTCATTAATAGCTCTAAAAAACAATGGGCAGTCATCACCATTGTTTTATCCAAGCAGTTATGGAGCTCTTATCTACATTAAAGAGGCTTGGAGAGGTACTAGGGAACACACTATAGTGAAGAAGATATAAGCCCTGTGCTCAAGGAATTTACAGTGTGATGGAGGGTGGAAGAAAAACAACTAGAAGACCACTAATGAGGACAGAATGGCATGAGTATCAGAAAGGAAATGCTGAAAACAATATGAAAGTTAAAAGAAGGAGAGGGCATAACTGATTGAATCAAGGAAGACTTTACAGAGCCTCTGAGCTAATTTTGGAAGACTCAGTGCAATTGCAACTGCAGAAGACTAGGAGAGAGGCCATGCCAGGTTTGCATGAACAAAAGTGGGAAGGATGGGGATCCGCCAAAGGAAGAAAACACAGTTTCTATAAGGTGCAGAGGAAGTCAAATGAGAATGATGCAAGAGCATGATAGGCCTTAAGTGTCAGGTTAAAGCATTTACTTTACATAATACAATAGGCAAGAAAAAGCCCTTGGAGGTTCCAGAGTAGGAGAGCAACATGGTACAAGCAGTATTTTAGGAAGGTTATTCTCATAGCCACGTGTAGAATAAATATGTGGATAAATACTGGAAGCATAGAGAAGTGAGTATGCCAGTGCAATAGACACAAAAAAGGTAAAACCACAGCAATGGCAGTGGGGATGGAGCAGAAAGAAAGGATATGAGAGTCAACATGGTTGGATGACTGTTAATAATTAGATAAAGAGGAGAGAGAGAGAGATGGCTGTGAAGTACCAAGGAGAAGGGTGGTATCTCTAATCTAAATAGGGAAGTCATGGGCAGGGGCTGGCTTCAGGAGACATGAGTTTCATGTCAAACATGAGTTTGTTATGCTGGTAAATTCTGTAGGTAGGTGTGCCCAATGAGCAGCTTGACATCTGGGCTGTAGCGCTAGAAACAGATTAGGGCAGTGGTCACTATCCACAGAAATGAGGCATCTGAGGCTGTTGCAGTGACTGCCCATAGTGAGTGTGTGCAAAGGTGAGGGAGGATGACAGAGTTCTATGAAACAGCTATAGTTCAGGCAGGACAGGAAGAAGAGCTGGTGAAAGAGACAAAACAGCCAGGCATGGTGACTCACGCCTGTAATCCTAGCACTCTGGGAGGCCAAGGCCAGAGGATCCCTTGAGGTCAGGACCTCCAGACCAGCCTGAGCAAGAGTGAGACCCCGTCTCAACTACAAATAGAAAAGAATAGCTGGGCATGGTGGTGCAAGCCTGTAGTCCCAGCTACTCGGGAGGCTGAGGCAGAAGGATTGCTTGAGCCCAGGAGTTTGAGGTTGCTGTGAGCTAGGCTGACACCACGGCACTCTAGCCCAGGCGACAGAATGAGACTCTGTCTCATAAAAAAGAGACAAAACAATAAAATGCCATTTTTAATGTGTCAGCAAAGTTGTGGGGAAACAGGCACTCTTATACATTTCTGGGTGGGAATGGAAAAAGGTACACACTTGTAGAGGGAATTTTGGCATATGGTTTCAGGAGACTTAAAATGTTTCTACTGTGCTTGTTTTGCTCAACATACTAAAATTGCAATGATACAGAAATGATTGGTGTGGTCCCTGCACAAGGATGGCATGCAAATTTGTGAAGTGCTCCATATTTTTTTTCTGGAATTAATGGTAATGGTTTCACAACCTTGTGGATATACCAAAAACCATTGAATTAAACACTTGAATACTGAGTTTTATAGTATGTGAATATTATTTGTTTTACGAAATGTGATCCAGTTTTCCCACTCTAGGGAGAGGATTCTATCCTAAGAAAGCAATTAGAGATGCACACATTGATTTGCGTATGTGAAGTGTCATCTACTGCAGGATTGTTCATAATAGTCAAATTAGGAATACTCTAACTGTCCAAAATTTAAGAAGAGTTAGGTAAAATATTGTACAACTACATGAAGGATTAATGGTTTGCCACTAAAAACCGTGTTTTTGAAGACTACTTAATGATCCTGAAAAAGGCTCAAAATATAAGGGTAAGTGAAAAAAATAGTATACAAACCGGAAAAGCCCAGTTTAAAAGATCTTTGCATATACATACATATTCATATAAAACATACACATATTGAAAGGTTGGATATAAACATGCTAATATCTTAGCAATAGGTATTTACTTTTGTGTGGTGGGTTTAAGGGTCATTATTATTTTTCATACTTTAAAAAATTTCCAAATTTTCTACTCTATACATGTATCACCTTTTGAATAAGAAAAGGTTTCCAGAGAAAATGACACTATTCTACATGGACATATAATTTACCCAAGCAAGTGTCCAATATGACAGTCTGACACATTCCGAAGCTAGGAATCTGCAATCATACTTGCGATTCCACTTAACTATTTCAAACATCAGGATTTTGCCATGAGGGAAATAAGCCTAGAGCCCATCAACCTAGCAAAATTCTCTTTCTCAACATGGTTTTGCTGCTTGGCAGTGATTCTTTTGTTCTAATTTTTAAAAACATTCACTTGACATTTTTTACCCCCAGTATTAGCACTGGGAGCTGTTCTTTGCTTTGAGAGCAGACCAGGGCTAGAAGAACAAGGAGCAAGTTTGAGGGGAGGCCAGGCAGAGGGAAAGGGAGGTCAAGTCAAGGTCGCTATCAAGGCCATACCCAGTGGGTTGAAAAATATGCTACTCTGGGCCTTCCTGACTTTAATTCCTTTCCAGTTGCCTGATGGACTTGGTGGGAAAAAGTTGGTTGGAGAGGGAACAAAGTATAGGAAAATCTGGTAGGGGGTGGCAGCAAGTACCATGTCTGAAGTCACCTAAATGCTAATACTTTTAAGTGATATTTACAGTTCATAAAGAACTTTCATATGCACCATTCCATTCAATCTTCACAATAACCTTATAAACTCCTCTTTAGAAAAGAAGAAACTTGGGCTTAAAGAGGTGAAATAAGTTATTCAAGGCTTAAAGATAAGATTTTGCTTCCAAATTCTTGTGTTTTTCCTCCTAAACAATGGTGCTTAATTTTTTTTTTGAGACAGTGTCTCACTCTGTTGCCCGGGCTAGAGTGCCGTGGCATCAGCCTAGCTCACAGCAACCTCAAACTCCTGGGCTCCAGTGATCCTCCTGCCTTAGCTTCCCGAGTAGCTGGGACTATAGACGCGCACCACCATGGCTTGCTAATTTTTTCTGTTTTTATTTGCCTGGTTAAATTTTTTATTTTTTTATTTTTTAGTGGAGACAGAGGTCTTGCTCTTGTTCAAGCTGGTCTCGAACTCCTGGCCTCAAGCAATCCTCCCACCTCAGCCTCCCAGAGTGTTAGGATTACAGGTGTGAGCCACTGCGTCCAGCCTCAAATATTGTTCTATAGACCAACATCAGTATCACCCAAGAACTTGTCAGAAATGAAATTCTGGAGCCCCATTCCAGACTTTCTGAATCAGAAACCCTGAGTTTTAACAAGCTCTCTGGGTGATTCTAATGCACACTCACATTTGAAAACCACTACTCTACCATACATTTTAAAACAGATTTTCAAATGGCTTCTTCGAAATACCGGTTGCTGCTACTTTGACTTATGTGTGGTCTTGCTTTCCAAGGTAGGCTGGGAGCCTCCCTTCAGCTATCAGTGCTATGTATATAATAAAGGGCATCTGCTTAAAAAGTACCTGTGCTACAGAGGCAGGAATGTATTTCTTTATGGTGAGGAAGGTTCCAGAACCAATAGGGCAAATTGTTGGGTCACGGATGCCCTTGTCAGTGGATGGATGGGCTGATGAGCAACTGACATAAATGTTCCTCCCTGGAAGGTCGCTCTTCACAAAGTCTTTTACCTGGTTTCTCACTATTCCACATAAGCCCCTGGTAAATTTCCTTTTCTTAGGTATTTACATTCACCAACTTCCATCTCATTAAAATGCAGGTTCTGATTTAGTAGGTCTGGGGTAGCGCTGGATCTCTAAGAAACTCCTGGTTAGTGTAGATGCTGCTGGTCCAAAGACCACACTTTTTGAGTAGTGATGTGTAAGAGTGCATGTGTTTCTTCACATGCTTACCAAAAAATGTATAATAAATGCTCTGATTTTTGCCATTCTGATAGGTAAAAGGTGTGTCTTGTTGCTTAAATTAATCTGTACTTCTTTCATTATTAGTGTTGTTAAGCATGTTTTCATTTACTTTTATAAGCCAACTTTCTTCTGTTTGAACTGCCTGTTCAAGCCCTTTTTTCCTCTTTAAGGTTGCTTTGCTGGCATTTTCCTCAGTGATTCTCAAGAGCTCTTTGTATATTAGGGGAATCAGTCCTTTGCCATATCAGATACAAAACTTTTGTCCTAGTTTTTTGTCTTTGCGTTTTATTTATGTATTTTTCTGGTGCTTTAAATTTTAGCTTTTGTGTAGTCAAATTTAACAATT
Organism: Cheirogaleus medius; assembly: GCA_008086735.1. Classification (NCBI taxonomy): domain Eukaryota; kingdom Metazoa; phylum Chordata; class Mammalia; order Primates; family Cheirogaleidae; genus Cheirogaleus; species Cheirogaleus medius. The sequence goes on along the minus strand of VBSM01001483.1, from coordinate 853,141 downwards.
TTCTCCTTTAGGATTTCCAGGTTTTGTGTTTCGCTAAAGACCTTTACTATTTCAAGATAAAATCATATGCTAAAAATAATACACCAAACTGTTTTTAAATCACTATCTACACTTGATTATCTATTTATCTGCTAACATTTTAATTACTGTTTCAATAGGACAAGTCTCTTTCTCCTTTATTGCTCTTCTTTTTAGACCTTTCCTGACTAATCTTACATACATACGTACTTTAGAATCAGCTTGGGCATGTTAGATTCTAATGTCCCTGGGAGACAACTCTGTGGGGAAATCTAACATGCAGTTGACAGTGATATTCTGGAATCTGGGCATGTGGTCTTCCCTGGATATAGAAATCTGGGCATCATCGGTGGTACCTAAAGATCCTCAAGACAAGTTCATAGAATAAGAAAGAAGGTCTGAGACAGAACTGTAGGTTAGTGGTTCTCAAAAGTTCAGTCTCCACACCGGGAGCATCAGCATTACCTGAGAACTTCTTGGCCCCTACTGGATTACAAACTCTGGGGAGAGAGAAGTAGTAGTATGATCTTTAACAAACGCTCCAGGGGAGTTTAATGTATACTCAAGTTTGAAACCACTGCTCTGGTCTATACTAGTAGTTAAGAGAAAAATTAAGGACAAAGAGCTGAAGATAAGTAGTAGGAGGCAAATCAGTAAAAAGAGGTGTTATAATGACAATAAGAAGAAAGAAAATCCTAGAAAGAAGTGCTCAGTGGTGCCCAATCCTGCAATGACAAAAGAAAATAATATTTATTAAGCAGCTACTATTTCCAATGGGCTTGTGCATATCACCTCATTCACCCATATAACTCTATAAGGTAGATATAGCTATCCTCATCTTACAGGTAAAGAAACTGTGATTAAGTAACTCACTAAAGGTCATCCAGCTGATATGTGTTTTGACAGCAGTTCTATTATATACCAATGGCTGAAAAACTGCTATTGAAAAATTCCTCATTGGAAAAGGAGAAGGAAAGATACTCCTCGATTTTTTCTTTCAATCTGGAGGATACTAATTCATCTTGGAACCACACAGAGAAGAGTGTCGTGGTGGTGGTGGTAGGGGCAGAAGGCAGACTGCAGTGAGGAAGTGGGAGATGAGAAAACAGAGACAATGAGTGTAAGAACACTTTGCAATAGTCTATGAGGTTTGGTTGTGAAGGAAAATAGATTGGTAGTTGGAGGAGGATCAAGATGAGAACAGATGATATTTTTAGGATGAAGGGAGAACCTGAAGCTATTTATATGGAATTTAGATTAGTTTAGATTAGGAACAGCATTTTATGGGTCTAGGAAAACCTCTAGTCCTAATATCTCACCTAAACACCACACCAGTTTTACTTACTCCCTACAACTGCCAGTTAGATCTCTATATATCCCATCAATCACCTCAAACTAATAACAAATGAAAACAAAAAACAAAAGTGACACCAAGCCTAGCTCTTCCTACTTTATCTTTTTGTCTTGTTTTGTTTGTTTTAAATCTTTAAAGGTCTGAATGGCTCAAACCTTGTAATTGTTTACGCCTCCTCTTCTTTAGCCTTTATATTAAATTAGTCACCAAGTACTGGCTTTGAAATATCTTGCCCTATTAACTCATACTGTCTATTTTTACTGTCAGTACAATCTCGTTTGTATAAACAATCACGCTGCATGATCTCCCTACATCCAATCCAACCCACACCAATTTTCCACAAACACCAATTATATACAATCCTATAATGCCTCCCCTTTGCCTACTAAGTAAAGTTTGCTTTTCTGGGCCTTCTATAGATTGTTCAAATTTATTTCTCACTGATTCCCTATGTAAACCTTAAGTTGAATGGGCCTCCTCAATATTCCCCAAACCTACATTCCTCTCCATCCTCTCTTTATGCTTTCCCACAAACCATTTAGGAATCAGGCTAAGCTCCCCCTCTTTTTTGCAAGCACATTGTTATGTTTTCCTCCTCCAGTCTTCAAAATCACATGCTACTGGAATGTCTCATTTTGATAATCATCTACTTCCTTGCCCAGCCATTTTACCTGGGCAAGGGAGTAGACGATTTACATATATGTCTTCTCTCTCTCAAATAGAGCATAGGGCTAGGACATATTCCTGCTGTGATCACCACCACGATGCTTAACAAACATGATAAACACTCAAAAATATTTATTAAATCAATGAAATTGTATTACAATAGCTTGCTATTTAAAGCGTTTTGGTGAATTAACTTTTGGAAAATGCCTATTTAACGCTCTGTTTAACGCTCAAATGCCGTATTAAGAATGATACACATTGACTGAATATATATCCAGTATCAGGTACTGTTCTAGGTACTTTCTCATGAAGTACCTATTTAATCCTTACCAGATCCTTGTCAGGTGGAAATTATTGCTCTGAATTACCATAAAGACAAAACTATGAGATGTTTAAAGACTTGTCCAGTATTTCTACTACTTCATCAGAGTACTCAGAGCCTGCATTTAAAACCCCCAAATCGGTTGGTCACGCTTGAAGCTCTGCCTCGAGGGGGGAGGGGGGCATGGGCAATATATTTGTACCCCCATAATATGCTGAAATAAAAAAAAATGGTTGAAGTTGGAAAAAAATAAAAAATAAAAAAAATAAAACCCCCAAATCCATTGCTCTATCCTCCAAAACACAAATTTTTTCTTTCACTTTTACTTTGTTCTCAGTTGAATTAAAATATTATTTTTCTGTAGTTGGATGTCAAAAATTATGAGCAGGAAAAAATAGGTAAATAATGAATATATTATATCTTAAGTGTAGTGTCTAATTACAGTTACTATGAATAATGGGAAAAAGTACCTTCGTGTCCCCAAAGTAAACTTGTGACATAATGCAAAGGGAGATGAGCTGCAGCAGAGTGCTGTATTAACGTTCATAATTATGCAGCTTATGTTCCAAAAATGAATTGTTGTTTGACAGCAAGGGAAAATGACAATAGTAAGAATTATGGAAAAAGCACATAAGGTTAATCAACATATAATCGACTCTCAAATATGCACATTTTAGATATTTTCTTTTATTGGTGTTTATGACTTATTACTTAGAAACACTGTAAACTAATTTACTAGAATATATTTCCCTATTAAAGATGCCTAAATGAAAACATTCACACATAAAGTGAATTGATTTTTATGACACATAGTAGATATATCACTTAAGGGATATTTTGCTCCATAAATGCAATAACCTATACATAATGAGGTGTCAGTTTCTCCACTGATACTTGGTCTAAAGCACATACACACATACACACACACACACACACACTGTTTGAGGACAATTTAAACCTATTGGGAGAAAACAACTCAATTAAAAACTCATTTTTAGTATCTCCTAATGCATACATTATTAAACATAGCATACTCCAAAGAAACAGGAGGAATGCAGAATACAAATGACAACATTTTCCCGCTGACTGAGACTGACCTAGCTTCAAGTCAGAAAAGAAGATGCCTTCACTCAACTGATGGCAACTGAATGTCTTAACGTAAGGAGCCAACAACCATCCCTTCAGTTGCAAACAGACCCACACCTAGAATCTTAACCCTCACCCCATCCAGGATCCAATTAACTCAGTTTATTCTTCTGTGGAGACTGGCAAACATCTCAGGCCCAGGCAAAACTAATGCCTGGGTAGTTGAGAAAGACTCAATTATCCTCTCAAACCAATTTACACTTTCTTTTGTTCAGGGCTCTAGCGGTGGTCAAGGTTACTGCTGAGGATAACACTCACAAAGTGAGGCAAGGGAAAAAGCATATACAACTTAAAGATTTTTAAACTCCTACAAGGATTTCTGAAGAACAGAGTTAAGATATTTAATTTAAAGAATCTGAAAATATTACAGACACAGAAGTGAGTAGGTAGGTAGGAACCAACTGGGATGATACAAACAGCAAACTAGATTAAAGTCAGACCTAAAGACAGACCTGTGCAATAGTGGACATGTCAGGTTCTTTCTTTCTTTGTACCTCAATCTCCTCATCTGTAATATGGGTATACATTCATCTTTATACCTCACAAGAGAGCTGTGACAATTAAATGACATGATGCACTTGAGAGCTGCTAGCACTGTGTATGACCCTTGGTAAGTGCTGGGACAAAGGGACAGAACTAACATCTACAGAGTATCTATCAAATCTGAAAGTAATCATGGTTCTGGATGAGCCTCTTCAAAATTAGGTGGGAAGTCACCTTGGAAGAATCCCTCATTCTGGATTCAAATTCCTAAGGAGATCTAAGCCCTTTATATGTCAGGGAAAAAAAAGAGACAAAAATAATTTAAAAACCCAAATGCCTATGGAGAACTTAGTTTATCCCTTACTGGTCAACATTTTCAAACCAACTCTTGGGTAGAGGACTGATACAGCACCATCTCAGTGACATGTAGAATTGTGATAGTCCTAATGACTGGAATTACCCTAAGCTCAGCAATGTTGATAGAGCGAAAGACATGGGATCTGGAGTCACACACAGAGAATGGATTTGAGTCCCAGCTCTGACACTTATTAGCTTTGTGGCCTTAGGACAACTAACATGTGCATTCTGAGCCTTGGTTTGCTATAGCTATTGTATTCCATGATTGCATGAAGTCTCAGGCCAAGAGAGCTACTCAGATCCTGGGATATAATACACAAGCAACACAGAGCTATTTTCCCAGTCCAGCTGTGACAAACCATTGCAAGCTTTTACCTTGATGAGCAATGGGGAGGGGGTTATGGTGGCAATTTACGGTGGCATGAAAGGGGCTTCAAGTAATTCTTCCTGTTCTGGGAGATTCATCATAATAGTGATACTGAATCACATTTAATAGATCAGCCATACTCCCCATCACTCTCCCACTCATCCTTAAACTTTCCTTTATTAAACCCCAAGCCTCTTCTAGGAAGTACAGAGTAGCAAAGAATCACATACACCAAAAATGAGAGAGAGGGAGAGAGAGAGAGAGAGAGAGAGAGAGAGAGAGAGAGAGAGAGATTGAAATTACAAAAGAAAAACTTCTTCATCTCATACAAAATGCATGTACCAAAATTAGTTTTTAACTTTTGTTCAAAATGTTTCATTCTCTTGGAAGAGCCATGGGTACTTGAAAAAACCTCTTTCTGAAATGCAAAGAGGGACAACCTCAGGTAAGTAACCTTCAGTGTGTGTAAATTTCAAATCCTTTTTTATGATTGAGAGAAGGAGGAGGGCAGATAATATTCTACTTTTTACCCTAGAGAGAAAACCTACCCTGTATAACTTCTCAAAGTCTATTAAAAGGCATGCATTAACTTTATACTTAACAAAATTGAAGTATATTCTGCACCCTCATCACAGGAGAAAAAAAGGAAAAATACATCTTTGCATTAGAAGCCAGAGACATAATCATTTTTAGCTGAACAAGATGCCAGAACAGGCAACCAGTGCTTTCCCTTTTATGAGCTGGAAAGCAATCAATGCACTTTTGCTAGATTGGAGCTTTCACTCAAAATAGAAACTGGTCTGATGTCCAAAAAGCTGGCAGTTCAGAGATATATCCCCAGAAAGGATCTTGACACTTGCACCAAGATCCAGAGTTGGCATGCTCATCAGGACCCAAGTTTAAGACTGAGGCTTGAAGAAGTTGTTAAGTTACAAGGACCAGTGAGGAATACGCAACATCTTCAGGATTCATGTTTCTTTCACCAGCTAGAAGAAACAGCTTGGGTGCTTAAGGTTTCATTCATTTAGTAGTTTTAATAAAGACATTGGATTTTTGGTAAAGACATTTATTTAATTTTGAATTTATTAAAGATATGGGGAAATAATACTTATAAATCTTAGAATGGGAGGTTAAAACATTATTCAAACTTCTGCTTCTGGGAAAATGGAGATGAACTTTTTCTTATTCCTTCCATTAATATAATTAAAACCCTTCAACATTATATGTAAAACAAACATCAGAAGACTCTCACCTGGCTTCCTCTGATATCACTCCTTAGGAGAAAATATTTGCAAAACATACATCTGATAAAGGACTAGTATCCAGAATTCGTAAAGAAATTTCAAAACTCAAAGAGTAAAACACAATCCAATTAGAAGAGTCTTATTGCAATGAAGAGGACTTCTAGTACATTACAGAGGCAAACCAACCAAGGCATCTTGGGTTCCAAGCGAAAACACACTGGTAGTTTCTTGGATTTTCTTTTTGCCATATTTAGTCCAGATTTGGAGCTGAGAAGCAACAACCTGGAAATGCTAGTAGGTACAGACAAAATAAGCTCTGATGAAAGTCTGTTCTCACTATCTGGGAGAGGAGTAGCCTAGCAAGACAGAAAATTTTTAGACAATAACTGCTCTACTCCAGCTGAATACCACAGAAAATTCATAGCCCCATCCCCACTCATGCCATCAAAGTCTGAGTGGGAAGCCTAGACTTCCACTCTAGCTGGCTGTGGTGGGTGCCCCAATCCCCCTTCCTCAGGTGTTGGCAGAAAAGGCCAAATACAGAGACAGGACTTTCATCCATGCTGGATTATAACAAGCCTTCCTGTATTCACGATGTTGATCCAGAACATGTAGGGAGCATGGGCATCCACCCCCACTTGGCAGTAACAAAGAGCCCTTTCTTTTCCCTGCTGAGGTAGTATCAGAGAAGGCCTGGTGAAGTGTCAGAATTTCCACCACTGCCCAGCAGAGAGGAGGCCACTCCTCTTCTCTGTGGTGTCAGAGAAGGCCATGTGGGGAGCAGCAAGGAGGCACTCCCAGCAAGGGAGGTATCAGTGGAAGCCTAGCAGGAACAAGGAGTCTCCCTCCTCAGGTATCAACAGAGGCCAAGTGAGGAACCTGTATTTGTACCTCCACATAGAAGTAATGAGGCAGCAACCCCATTCCTTGCCACAGTGGTGTCAGAAGCTGCTAGCTAAAACAGAATGTGTAAATATGATTCAGACTCATAATACCCAAAATGTCTAGATTTCAATAAAAATCATTCATCATACAAGAACCAGGAATATCTCAAATTGAGTGAAAAAATAGTCAATGGATACCAACACCAAGATGACAGAAATGTTAGAATGATATGATAAAATACCCATCATAAAAATGTGTCAGTGAGTAATATCAGACATGCATGAAATAAATGAAAAATAGAAAGACTCAGTGAAGAAATAGCAAATCCTAGCAAAGACATAAAAGATATAAAGAACCAAATGGAAAATTTTAGATATTAAAAATACAACATTCAAAATAAAAAATGAAATGAATACAGGCATACCTCGAAGACATTGCAGGTTTGGTTCCAGACTACCATAATAAAGTGGATATCATAATAAAGTGAATCCCACAAATTTTTTGATTTCTCAATGTATAGAAAAGTTATGTTCACAATATACTGTAGTTTATTAAGTTTGCAATAGCATTAGGTCTACAAAACAACATACATACCTTAAGTGAAAAATATTTTCTTGCTAAAGAATGCTAATGATCATCTGAGCTTTCAGTGAGTCATAATCTTTTTGCTGGTGAAGGGTCTTGCCTCAGTGTTGATAGCTGCTGACTGATCAGGGTGGTAGTTGCTAAAGACTGGGGTGGCTGTGGCAATTTCTTAAATAAGACAACAATGAAGTATCCTGCATTGATTTACTCTTCCTTCCACCAAAGATTTCTCTATAGCATGCAATGCTGTTTGATAGCATTTTACCCACAGCAGAACTTCTTTCAAAATTGGAGTCCATCTCAAACCCTGCTGGTGCTTAATCAACTAAGTGTAAGTAATATTCTAACCCTTTTGTCATTTCAATAACATTCATAGTATCTTCACCGGGAGTAGACTCCACCTCAAGAAACCATTTTCTTTGCTCATCCATAAGAAGCAACTTCTTATCCATCAAATTTTATCATGAGATTCTAGCAATTCAGTTACAACTTCAGGCTCCACTTCTAATTCTAGTTCTCTTGCTATAATATTTCTACCACATCCGCAGTTAACTTCCTCCACTGAAGTCTTGAACCCCTCAAAGTCATCCATGAGGATTGAAATCAACTTCTTCCAAATTCTTGTTCATATTGATATTTTGACCTCTTCGCATGAATCACAAATGTTCTTAATGTTATACAGAATAGTGAATTCTTTCCAGAAAGTTTTCAATTTACTTTGTCCAGATCCATCAGAGGAGTCACCACCTATGGCAGCTATAGTCTTACAAAATATTGCTTAAATAATAAGACTTAAAAGCCAAAATTACTCCCAGATCCATGGGCTGCAGATGAATATTATGTTAACAGGCATGAAAACAACATTAATCTCCTTCTACATCTCCATAGAACTCTCGAGTGACTGGGTGCATTGTGAACACGTTGACTGCCACACTAGAAAAAAATTTTCTGTGGGGTCACGGATTATTAAATCAAAACATTCCTTTCTAATTTGTTGTTTTTTATTGTCTTCTGTGTGTGAGGTATATACAACACAATCCACATTTTTAGAATTAAATTGTCAATATTAATTGTAACAATAAGAACATCAACAAGTAAGATTTTCCCAAACCAAATTCAGGGTTTTGCTTCACGAGACTCTGGGGCCAAAACCAGCCTGAGTTAAATAAAACTCACATGGCAGTCAATATGTTAATAAGTGGTAATATTTTGAAAGGAATCTTTTGTTTCCTGAGCAGTAAGTCTCAACAGTGGACTTAAAATATTCAGTAAATTATGCTGTAAACAGATGTGCTGTCATCCGGGCTTTGTTGTTCCATTTATAGAGCACAGGCAGAGTAGATTCAGCATAATTCTTAAGGGTCCTAGGATTTTGGAATGGTAAATGAGCATTGGCTTCAACTTAAAGCCACCAACTGCATTCATTAGCCCATAACAAAAGAGGCAGCCTGTACTTTTAAGTTTCGAAGCCAGGCATTGAGACCTCTTTCACGATGAAAGTCCTAGATGGTATCTTCTTCCACTATAAAGCTATTTTGTCTACATTGAAATTCTGTTGTTTAGTGTAACCACCTTCATCAATTATCTTAGATCTTCTGGATAACTTTTTGTAGCTTTTACATCACCACTCGCTGCCTCACCTTGCACTTTTATGTTATGAAAATGGCTTCTTTCCTTAAACCTCATGAACCAACATCTACTAGCTTCAAACTTTTCTCCTGCAATGTCTTCACCTGTCTCAGCCTTCATAGAATTGAAGAGAGCTAGGGCCTTGCTGTGGATTAGGATTTGGCTTACAGGAATGTTATGACTGGTTTTCTCTTGCATGAAGACCACTTAAATTTTCTCTATATGAGCAATATGGTTATTTTGCTTTCTTATCATTTCTTTGTTCACTGGAGTAGCACTTTTAATTTCCTTCAAGAACTTTTCCTTTGCATTTACAATTTGGTGTTTGGTACAAGAGGCCTGACTTTCAGCCTATCTCAGCTTTTGACATGCCTTCCTTACTAAGCTTAATCATTGGTAGCTTTTGATTTTTTTTATTTCATCATATAATGGGGGTACAAATATTGTTAGGGTTACATACATTGCCCCTAGCATCCCCCTCCCCACATGCCAGAGCTTCAAGCGAGTCCAATCCCCAGGTGGCGTGCACGGCACACATTATGTAACTCTACGCTTCCTCCCCTCTCCCGCCTGCCCTCCATCCCACAAAAGATTTTTTTTTTACATTTTGGATACATTGTATAACTTTGCCTCTCCCTAAACAGGGTTAGAGGTATGCCCTTCCCCCCCACAATGCTCGCCACATCCCTATGATGTGGGTCTTGACCCCCATCCCGAAACCCTGGTGAACACTACCACCATTTGAGCACCATAGTTTTAATCAGTCAGTACCAATTTGATGGCGAGTAGATGTGGAGCCCATTTTCCATATCTTGCGTCGCTTCACTTTGGATAACAGGCTTAAACTTAATCCAGGATAGCATAAACGGTGTTAGCTCACTGTCGTTTCTTAGAATTGAATAATATTCCATTGTGAGCATAAAGGAAGAGATATGCAACCCTTTCTTTCACTTGAACACTTAGAGGACATTGCAGGGCTACTAACTGGCCTGATTTCAATATTGTTGTGTCTCAGAGAATAGGGAATACTGGGGAGAGAGAAAGAGACAGAGGAATGGTAGGTCGGTGGATCAGTTAGAACACACACAACATTTATCAATTAAGTTTGCCATTTTATATGGACAGGGTTCATGGTACCGAAAAGAGTTACAATAGTAACATCAAAGATCAGTGATCACAGACCACCATAACAGATATAATAATGAAAATGTTTGAAACATTGCAAGAATTACTACAATGTGTCAAACAGACACAAACTGAGTACATACTGTTGGAAAAAAAGGTGTCTTTTTGATAGACTTGCTGGATGCAGGGTTGCCATGAAAACTCAATTTGTAAAAAATGCAATATCTGTAAAGTGCAGTCAAATGAATTGCGATAAAACAATGTATGCCTGTAGTGTCAACATCAGAATGGAGTGGACAAAAGAAATAATCAATAAACTTGAAGATAGAACAGTAGAAATGACCCACTATGAGCAAGAGAAAGAAAGTAGACTGAAAAAAATGAACAGAGCCTCAGGGATCTTTTGGATTATAACAAAAGATCTAACATTCACAGTATTGAATTATCAGATGGAAAGAAGAAAGAGCAGGGCTACAAGAAGTACTTGAACACTTGCCTAAAAACTTCCCAAATTTGGCAAAAGATATAAACCTGACAACTCAAGAAGCTATGCAAACCCCAACGGGATAAGAAATCCATACCAAGACACATCTTACTCAAATGTTTGAAAGCTAAAGACAAAGAAAAAATATTGAAAGCAGAGAGAAAGGGATGATGTATTACATATATGGGAAAGATAATTTGAATAACATCTTATTTCTCATCACAAATCAATGGAGCTAGCAGGAAGTGGCACAATATTTTTTCACCTGCTGAAAGAAAAGTACTGTCAACTCAGAATTCTATACCAAGAGAAAATACCCTTCAGGAATGGAGGCAAAATCAAGACATTCTCAGATGAGGGAAAACTAAAAGAATTCATCATTGGTGGACCTATTCTAAAAGTATGGCTAAAGGAATTTCTCTAAACAAAAAGGAAAGACAAAAGAAGGAATCCTGGAATATCAGGAAAGAAGAAACAATACATATACATACACACATACACAACAGACTTCCTTCTCCCCTTGAATTTTCTAGATTATATTTGATGGTAGAAGAAAAAATTATAACAATGTCTGACATGGTTCTAAATGTATGTAATGGAAACATTTAAGACAATTTTATTATAAATGAGGGAGCATAAAGTGATATAAAGAGAGGTAAAATTTCTATACTTCACTCAAACTGGTAAAATGACAACATTAATAGACTCTAACCTATAGTAACCACTAAAAATATATATATGAAGAGATATACTCAAAATCACTAGAGATAAATCAAAATGGAGTTCTAATTAATGTTTAAGTAACCCACAATCAAGGCAGGGAAAAAAGAAGATAGAGAAACAAACAAACAAAAAAGAGAACAAAGAGATAACAGAATAAAATGTTAGACTTAAGCTCTAACATATCAATAACTACATTAAATGTAAATGGTCTAAATACACCAAATAAAAGACCAAGATTGGCAGAGTGCATTAAAACACATGATTCAACTATATACCATCAACAGAAACTCACTTCAAATAAAACAAATATAGGCAGACTGAAAGTGAAAGGATGGAAAATATACCATGTCAATACTAATTAAAAGAAAAAAGGAATGGTTATATTAATAGCAGAGACAGTAGGCAATAAAAGCAATAAAAGGCATTCAGATTAGAAAGGATGAAATGAAACTATCTCTATTTACAGGTAATATATGTTGAAAATCCCAAAGAATCTAAAACCAACAAAAGCAAACAAACAAAATAAACTCTTAGAATTTCAGCATGTTTGAAGCACACAAGATTAACATACCGAAAACAATCACATTTCTATATACTAACAATAAACATGTAGAAACAAATTTCAAAACAATACTATTTATAATTGTTGCAAAATTGAAATACTTAGATATAAATCTAACAGAAAATGTATAGTATATGTATGCTGAAAACTACACAATGCTGATAAAAGAAATAAAAGTTTTAAACACATGGAGAGACACACTGTGTTCATGGAGTAGAAGACTTAATATAGTAAAGATGTCAATTCTCCCCAAATTTTTAAACATATTTAATGCAATTCCTATCCAAACCTCATCAAGATTTTTTGTTGACATAGACACAAGTGTTCTGGAAAGGCAGAGCAACCAGGATAGCTAAAGTAATTTTGGAAAAGAAGAATAAAGTGAGAGGAACCCATCTACCCAATTTTAAGACTTATCTAATTATGGTAACCAAGACTGTATGGTACTGATGGAGGGCTACACACATAGATCAATAGAACAGAACACAAAACCCAGAAATAGACCCACACAGATATGTCCAACTTATTTCTGACAAAGTTGCGAAAGCAATTCAATAGAGGAAAGTCAACCTTTTCAACAAAGTGTGCTGTAACCATTAGACAACCATAGGCCTAAAAACAAGCCTCTAACTTAGTCTCATACATGCACACACAAAAAACCTCAAAATGGATCATGGACTTAAGTAAATATAATGTGAACATAAAACCATAAATGTTTTTGAAAAAATAGGAGAAAATATTTGGCATCTACAACACGGCAAATAGTTTTTAGACTTGACATCAAAAGCATGATCCATCAAAGGAAAAATTGATAAAGTTACCTTATCTATTCTTTCCTAAGTTGTTACCACATAGACTATTATGTGCTAGATGCTAGGACTTTAAAGATGATTAAAATGCAGTCTCTGCCTTCAAGGACATCACAGTTTAGTAGGGCAAAGAGATACCTAAGCTAATAGTTATGATGAGATGTGGTAAGTGCACAGAGGAGGGAACCATTAGCTCTCCTGTAGGAATGAGGAAGGGCTTGTAACATACAGCAAGGACCTTTAATAACAAGTAGGGGCAGCTTACCAGGTAAAGAAGGAGTGGGAGACTATTCCAAGCAGAGAGAACAGTATCTGCACAAGCAAAGGGCCATGAAAGGACACTGTATTTGGGGAATTGTTAAGACGTTCAAGGAGGCTAAAAGTATAAGATTTGAAAGAAGACATATTTGCGGTAGAATCAATAATATTGGGTAACTGATTTGACAAAGGTGAAATGAGTAGCTGAGAGAAGGAGGTATCAAGAAGCTTGTCAAAGTCCTACTTTAGGGAACTAGGACCATTAAATATGATCAGGAACAGGAAAGGAAGAGGCAGTGTTCTTGGGGAGAATATCAAGACTTATTGAGTTGAGTGAGGTACCTGTGTTTCTAGGCTAAAATGTCCTACAGACAACTGGAAATATGAAGTTGGTATTCAGAAAATAATTCTGGGCTAGAGATTTAAATCTGAGAGGCATCAGTATTAAGGTAGCTAATGCCATGGTAGTGAACTATGTTTCATACTGAAAGGACAGACTGAAAAGCTGGATGTGTGTATATGTGTGGGAGACAAAGAGAAATAGAGCAAAGTCCAATGTTCTTTTTTGACTGCTTGCCATTCAGTCTTCACAAAAGTAGTTTAGAGTCCCCTCAATGCATTAACATTTAGAGAACTCTGGCTTGAATAAGACAAAGAGATGACAAGGCTGTAGTTCATCCATTTCTCAGCCATTGCTGCCAACTCCCTTCCCTTCTGTCTCGGCATGGCATCTCTGGGGAGGCGAGGATCTGCTGAAGTCAGTAAACAAAATTCCACAGCTTTCTGTGATGAATTATCATTGACTACAGAAAGTGACTTGGAAGTCCTCTAGAAGACCTAGTTAAAATCCCTCCTGTGACAAATGATGCTGTTTCTTCTTGTGATGTCCTTAAAGGAAAATGAAAATAGTTAGATACCCTGTAGTATATTCATGGAATTGTGTTTTCTGGTATGAACAGCATGGGAAGGTAGATTTTTCAAGAAAATTAAAGTGGCTGAGGGGAGGTCTTAGGGTTGACAGGAAAAAGGGGGTAGATAGAGGAGATCATGGCACTCAATTCCTTGTATTATAGAAAAGCAGATTTGTTTTTAGAGAATATTTTTCAGTACTTAAAAGCAGTTATTAAATCACTTCTTCCTCTCTTATAAAATAAATATATAAAGAATCAAACACACAGCTTATTTAGTTTGCAAGGCAAAACTCCCCCATGGACATTAAATTGGTTGTGAAATGAGTCAAGTCGGCATTTTGGTTTTGTTTTTGAAACCATCCATGGCAAGTGGCCATTTGTAAGGGCCTGAAAATTTCATCTTCTTTGGGTTTAATAATCTTGATTCTTTTACAAATCCCTCACTTGAATGACTTTCCTATCTATTGATTATTTTACAGCACTCCTTGATTGCTCACCAAATTCTTTGTACCCATCTTTAGCTGATAGGATCACTTGAACTCTCTAATCAAAAACTGTGTTTAAACATAGTTCAAAACATTCTGTTCTGTGTAAGGGATATAAGCCTTTGGAAAAAAAGTTTCAGAAAAAATGTGTCCGGCCCTGTTGTTAAAGGAAGTGAGCTGCCCTGGGATATTAATTAAATCCCATTATTGTATTCAAATTAAACTAGTGTCTCCTAATTCTAGCTGAAAAAGCAGCAAAGTGGAAGGGAAGAAATGTAAAAGAGAAAAGTAGAAAATATCTCCTGTTTAAGGAAACAGGGAAAGGGGATTTTTATACACTTAGTGATATCACTTCCTTGATGAAGCTATTCTTTTTTCTATAAACTCTGTCTGGTGTGGAAAGATGAAAAATGGTAGAAAGAAATTAAAGCAAGAAGGTTGAACAGGTAAATTTGGAGTTTCCCACCTGTGGACTCCAATAGCCAACAGTAGGGGATCAAGCTTATCTGTGGCCAACATAGTGTGAATTATAGTTAATCTCTGAAAGAGACAGACTTTCAAGTGTTCTGGATACTGAGGGAGTCCAAAGGATGAAAACATGCTGTCAGAGAGCATTTTTATTTTATTTGAATTTGAATTAAGATTTGGAATTGTAAAAGCAAAGTGAAAGAGTATCGTACCTGGTAGTGACTTAGCTATTCATTATTTTTTTATTTTATAATCTTTTATTATTTTTATCTCAGCATATTACGGGGGTACAAATGTTTAGGTTATGTATATTGCCTTTGCCCCACCCAAATCAGAGCTTCAAGCATGTCCATCCCCCAGGTGGTGCACACTGCACACATTAGGTGTGAATATTCCCCTCCCCTCCTCCCCCCCCACATGCCCGACACCCGATGAATGCTATTACTATATGTGCACTTAAGTGTTGATCAATTAATACCAATTTGATGGTGCATACACGTGGTGCTTGTTTTTCCATTCTTGGGATACTTCACTTAGTACAATGGGCTATAGCTCTATCCAGGATAATACAGGAGGTACTAGATCACAAATGTTTTTTGTGGCTGAGTAGAACTCCATGGTATACATGTACCACATTTTATTAATCAACTCACGTATTGATGAGCACTTGTTTCCACATCTTTGCAATTGTGAATTGTGCTGCTGTTTATTATTTTTAAAAAATGGCTCTAAAATTGCCTGTAGTATTGGCCAATGTTAAGCTAAGCTGTTTTAACATCAATATCTATAAATTTTTTTTAACCACTTCGGTAGGAGCATCGACTATAGTCCACAGCCACAGATGAACGTGCACAGCCGAGCATTGACTTTAGCCAACAGCCGTGATATGAAGGCGCACAGCCAAGCGTCGACTTTAGTTGACAGCCAAAAGCTTTTACTTTTACAGCTTTTATCTCTGCAGTTGCAGTGTGTACGTTCAGCTAATAAGTTACTACAAATCTGTGACCTTTTAACAAGTCCTTAGCAGGAGTTATTATAGTTATTTTCCTAAAGCTGCCTGTAAAGTAAAACAAGCTTTCAGTGCTTTAAAGCTTTCCTCATCACACAAGAGCAAAACGGATTCGTCGTCAATGCACAGCACAAACTATCGCGCGGACTATGAATGCCGGCTGTGAGCAAGGGTTTGCGGCTGGTGAGCGCCGTACCGAAGTGGTTAAGAGAAAAGGCGTGCCTAATTTTGTTTCTTCCCAATGTGGTAAAACATAAATACAAGTTCAACTTAACTGATAAGACTGAGTTTAGAAAATAGAGAGGAAAGAGAGCTAATACTTCTGAAGATGCTAAATTCCAAGTATCTTATACAGATGTTCTCATTTCTCTTTTTCTCAGGAAAAAAACATTGAAAAGGAGATGATAAAAGTGACTCAGAGATATTAAGACACATGTCCAACCTATCAGTCTACTGTTCATATTATACTTGTGGTCCTAGGTGTTCTTCCCAAAGTGTCACTTATTTATTCATCAGCTATTTATTTATTCATCACATACTGGGGTTTTATCTGCCCCTGACCAATTCTCTAAGTACTGGAGAAGTCTGAGTCCTCTCTAGGCCAAACTAATGACTTTCCATTCTACATTCTGTCATCTGCCTAATCAATGGGTATTCTTTCTGTTATATGCCTGTGGTCAACTCAAGTATGAGTCACTCAACAGGGAGAAAACAAAATGTTCAATCTCCCTTATCTTTGATATAATTAACCAAATAAGTGTAGGAAAAAGCTATTAGGTCATGTCCAGTCTATCCCTTCTTGTTTTATGCTACGTCATTTCTCAATAACATTGCCCTAAACTTTTCACTATTTCCTCTCAATGATTAGCCCACAATCCAGTAATTTTCATCATCAAGATGGCTTCTTTTGATAATCAGCCGAAACAGCCCTTGTCTTGATTTCATCCAGTTATGCTCTGATCTACCCTGATCCCATTCTATGCAATTCTTCTTTTGTTACTATATTTATACCCTTCAAATATATTAATAGTTATAGGTCTCTCACATCCAATTACCTCCCGTCTCCACCATAGCTACTCTTAATCTACTCTGAGCAGAGGAAACTGCAACTCCACCACAACTTCTAGCCATTTTAGTATTTCTCCCTATGTAGAGAACAGCAACAAATTCCTTGCAGTTCTGGAGTCAGACCTTCAAGGTCTCTGCCTATACAAGGGGCTGTGGGGTGCATGTCCAGAGATCACAGATTGCATTTGGCCTACCTCCTGTCACCTCCTCTCTTCAAATCTTCTAGGGTAAAGAAGCACTTCTTCAGTGATTTTTTTTTCCAACTACACGTTTGGAGGGTAGCAGAACAGATCCAATTTCCTTAAAAGAATATCTTAGAAGATTTTGTTGACTCTATATGGGTTCACAATTCATTCATTCACTCTCCTACTCAACTTTTCTTGAAAACCGGCAGTCATACTCTATATAAGTCACTACGTATACTATGTGAATCTGACATGTTCCTTTTTCTCAAAGAATTCACAGTCTAATAAAAGATAAATAGGTCCCTCTCCCCAATTTATTCCTTGCCACTCTCATTTTCTAAAAAAAAAAAAAAAAATTCTTTACATACAGAATTCCTCACCTTCCATTCACTCTTCACTGATACTGGGCTCATAATGTTTTAATAAAGTCTTTTCTGCCAAAGTCAATCAATAACTTCCAAATTAGCAAACTCAATAGTCTCTTTTCAATATTCATTTGACTTGAATACAAGAGTATTTAACACTGTTGCTCAATGGACTGCTTTTTCTTGAAATCCTCTCCCTGTCCTTGGATTCCATGACATCCCTTTCTTGTATGTCTCCTCCGACATCTCTGATTGCTCTTTCTTTCTCTTTTTTACACCCCTTTCTCTCTTTACTCTCAGCTAATGGCTTCTCCTTATATTTGGTTTTAAAAGAGAAGCATTGAGAGGAGAACTTCCTCTTCTTCCCATCACTGCATCACCAACCTACTTTACCTTATCTCCTCTTAATATGGATGAATTATCATTATTCTTATCAAAGTTCAACAGCTCCCCCCCCTCACTTATGCTCTGATCTCACCCAAGGACCTTGCTGCTGCAATTATCCCTTCTTTTCTATATCATCAATTTCCTTTTTGCTACTGAATTATTTCCATTACCAGCATTATTAAATCAGATATTTAATATTCCTGATTTAAAAGTTCTCTTTCTTTTTTGTATTATATATATATATGTATATATATACATTTATTGAATACATCCTTTCAAAACATATTGTTTTGTGTGCATGCATTTTTAAT
>VBSM01001483.1:824119-834835 GCA_008086735.1 Cheirogaleus medius | reverse complement strand
GAGACGCTCTAACTGGCGGTGTTTCTCGTCCGCCATCTTGCTCCGCCCCCTTCACCTCCCATTCTTTTATGAAACAATCCATTGGGTTTTTGTCTCTAACATTCCATTGTCAAGGTTGCTAATGACCTTCATATTGCCAAAATCAACAGTCAGTTCTCAGAACTGATGTTTCACCAACATTTGACACAGCTGACCACTCCCTCTTTCTTGAATCAGTTTCTTCATTTGCACTGTGGGCCACCACTCTCTTTGGGTTTTTCACCTACCTCACTGGCCACTTCTTCTCAGCTTATTCTTTTGGTTGCTCTTCACCTGCCCTATCTCTAAATATTGGAGCATCTCAGGACTCAGTCCAAGGACCTCTCCTCTTTGCTGTCTACAGTTAACCCATTAGTGATCCCACCTCATATCAAGACTTTAATTATCAGATGCTGACTCCAAAATTTATATCTTCAACCTTGACCTATTTCCTGAACTCTAGACTCTTCATCTAATTTCTTATTTAACATTACAATGTAGCTGTCCAATAGGCATCTCATTACATGTACAAAGTTAACATTTGCAAAATCAAGATATTTGTTTCCTACTTCTTCCCACCACCCATCAAACTTTCTCCTTTTCTGGTCTTTCCCACCTCAGTAACTGGTACCATCCAGTTATTCAGGCCAAAACCAGTGAACCTTTTATTCTCTGCCTACCCATTCCCTACGACAACCCTGCCCAACTCACACCTCATCCATCAGCAAGTCTTCCCAAACAAATCCTAAATCTGACCACTTTTCACCATCCCCATTACTAAAATTGAAATCCAACCCATCACCATCTCTTGCCTGAACTATTCCAATTAGCCTCCTAACAAGTGTTCCTGCTTCCTCTCTGCCCCCTACCGTCTGTTTCCCATATAGCAGCCAGGGTGATCATTTCCAAGTCCAAAACCATTCATACCACTGTCCTTAGAACCCTCTAACAATTAGAATACATTTTAACTCCTTACTAAAGCCTACAAGACCCTATGTGATTGTATCCCTGACTACAACTTAATCCCCCTTCATGCTTCTTTTGCTTACTATACTCCAATTTCAACAGCTTTCTCTCTGACCCTTGAATACATTGTGTATGTCCTCATTTAAGGGCCTTTATACATGATATTCTTCTGCTAGAATGCTCTTATCAGATCTTTATGTGGCTGCCTCTTTCTCATCATTTAATTCTTGGTTCAAATATCTTCAGAGAGGCCTTTCTTAAATTAGCTAAAGTCTCCCCTGCCCCTGCTGCACCAATGACACCCACATTTAGTCATTTTATATGCCCTTACATTGCCTTATTTTTCTTTATAGCACTTATCACTAACTGATATTACATAATATGTTTGATTATTTGTGATTATTGTCTACTTCTCCCATCTCTACTAGAATATCAGCTCCATGAGGGAAAGGACTATTTTGTTCACTGCTATCTCTCAAGTTCCCACAACAGTGCCTGGCACAGGGTGTGGCCCTAGTAAATATTTGTCATATGAATGAATGAATGGTTCTTCTCCCTGCGTTTAGCTCGTAAATATATGTCCCCCAGGATCTGGCCCCTGGTGCACTTTTCTTACTCTTTATACTACTGTTTATGGAAGATCCCATCCATTCCAATGGCTTCGATTACTATCTACCCAAATAACTCCCAGTCTAATTATTGAGTCCTTATTTTTTCTTGTACACAAAAACCATAGTTACTACTGCTTACTGGACATTTCTACTTGGATGTCTTATAGATACTTCAAATTCCACATTTCTAAAACTATATCATTATTTTCCTCCCTTCTGATATAATGTATATAAAGTACCTGATCAAATGCTCAGTACTCAGTAGGTACCCAATAAATGTTATTTCCTATAACTAGCATCTGTAACATATAACTCTATCCAGTCTCTTTAATAAGAAACCTTGGACTCCTCTTTGACTCATATCTCTTTTCTTTACTGAATCCACCACTTCAACTTTCAAGTATTTGGATGCCTGAAAGTCCAACATCCCTGGTATTCTCGGCCTCTAGTCCTTACTGTAATGAACCTCATTGCCCTTGTGTGGCACACATTCATTCAATTCAATTAGCTATTCAATGAGTATAGAGCATGTAACCCTGCTAGGCACTACGACGGCTATACTAGAGATACAAGGATGAACAGCACATGGACACTGCCCAAAATTTATATGTGGAAACAGACAAGTAAACAGGCTGTTACAATTCTGGATAGAGGGAATCAGAGGGTGTTGTTTATGAGATGAGACTTAATGCAGTCCGTGAATGAAATTTCTAAGGAAAGCTTCTTGAAAGTGGTAAACCTCAGGTCAAGTCTTGAGTGTTGAGTAAGAGTTAGCTAAGCAAAGAAGAGGAGGAGGCAGTTGTCATTCTGGGAAGAAGGAGCAGAATGAGAAAAGGCAAAGAGATATGAGAGAATATGTTATAACTGGGGAAGTATAAGCAATTGAACGTGGCCATAACATAAAGTGCAAGCTTGTGTGGAGATGGTGGACATAAACGGCAGTTATATTTTAGGGGTCCTGTTCAACAAAGTTAAGGAGTTTGGATTTTATCCTGAACGCAATAAGGATCCTTGAAGGGTTTTGGTGAGTAAGGGTTTCATGACCAGATTTACATTTTAAAAGATGATTCTGCTTTCTATGTGCAGAATAAATTCAGGATGTAGGGAGCATGGCAAGACTAGAGGTAGATAATCTAGTTGAGAGACTGCTGCAGCAAACAAACAAGAGAGGAGAAATTTGAGACATTTTCAGCAGGCAAAAAAATGGCTTAGACTTGATCAATTAAATATAGAAATGGGCAGTTGAGAAAACTCGGTTCACTGTGAACTATTCACTTTGATAGAATTACACCAGAGGAGAAGCAGATTTTATCAGGGTTCAGAGGTGGAAGTTAATGGGTTTAAAGTATACAGGTGGAGTTTGGGAGATACCTGTAGGGGCATACAAATGGAGATATCCTGAAAGAAGTATGATATATGGGAGAGTGGTGTGGGATAGAGTAAGAGATTTAGAAGTTTTAATTGCTAAATTAAGCCATGTAAGGAGTTAAATCACCTAGAATATATAGTGTGAGAAGAGTAGAGAAACTTGTACAGAACTTTAGAGAATATTAATCCTTAAGGGGAAAACAGCAGAAGAGGAACCTTAAAAAGAGAAGAGACAAGAGAGCAATAAAAACCAGGGGAAGAATAGTATTACTGGAACCAAAGAAGAGGAAAATGTGAGAAGGAAGTAGTGTTCAATAGTGTTAAGTGCTGATGAGAGGTTGCACTGGGTTGAATGGTGTCCCCTCAAAATTCATGTCCACCTAGAACCTTAGAATGCAGCCCTATTTAGAGGTATGGTTATTGCAATTGTAATTAGTTAATATGAGGTCAGATTGCACTAAGTGCAGTCTGGTACTGGTAACCAATGACTGGTAACCTTATAAGAAGGTCATACAGACACACATACATGGAGACAGGTAACCACCAGAAGCTAAAAGAGGCAAGGAAAGATTCTTCCCTAGAGCCTTCAGAGGGAGCAGGGCCCTGCCGACACCTTGATTTCAGACTTCTAGTCTCCTGAACTCTGAAAACATTTCTGTTGCTTTAAGGCACCCACTTTGTGGTTCTTTATCATGGCAGCCCTGGGACTTCAATACAGAGGTGAAGTATGATAGGAACTGAAAGGAGTTCATTGTTTTAAATAATTAATAGGTCACTGGTAATTCTGACCGGAGTTACTTGAGGGATGTGGTGGGGGACCAAGTTAGATTGTTATGAGTTGTGCTTGTGAATGGAAGATGAAAGAGTAGAAATAGTGACTGAAGACAACTTTTCAAAGTAGTTTAGCTGTGAAAGAAAAAGGAAATGGCAATACCTAAAGATGACCATAGGTCTGGGAAAGATTATTTTCAAGATCGGAGAGATCTGAGCTGGTTTGTAGATTTAGGGTAAGGAACTAGAGCAAAGAGAAGGACAACAAGCTCACAATACACGTAAAAGGGAGAGTGGAAATTAAAGGTGCAAGATCCCTTAAGGAAGTAGAGGGGAATGAGGTCCAGGACACAGGAAAAAAAATTGGGTAAGTCCAAGTAAGGAGATAAACTCTTTTAATATATACCCTTTTGGGTTTCAGACAGATAAGGATAGAAAAAAGTCACTTAGTCCCATCTATACAGGGTCTTGAATGCTGAGATGCAGTATTTTTGATTTATTTCTGGAAGCAATTGGAGCTTTTTTGAGAAAGGGAATGACATGACCCAGGCTAAGCACAATAGAGACCTCATAACTCATGAGGTTTCCCCAAAGCACAATTATTGCTGATTGAAATAAGTACAGAGATGTACTTTAGGAAGATTAATTTGGCAGAAGTGCAGAGAATGGGTTGGAGGGCATCCAGAAAAGAGGTAATGTGTCCCTGGCAGTAGCAGGAAGAAGGCAAAGGAGACCAATGAGATGGATATTAGAAATACTGCAGAGGGAGCTCAGTAAGGACTTGGGGACTATTGAGGCTAGAAGAGGGAATTTAAGAGGATTCTATAATTGTGAGCTTGACATAAAGGATGAGAAAGGCACCATAGACAGAAATAGAGATATCGGGACATTGAGGGGTTGGATGGGGGATAAAGCACACTTTGGCATGGTAGTCTGGATGGAGCTCAGGAAGAAGAGGAAGTGAGGGAAAGAGATCTGGCAGTCTCCTATATCCAGGAGACAGGTGAAAACCTTGGAAGTGGATCAATTCATAAAAGATGAATTGGCGGAGGAAAAGCTAAGGTAAAGGATAGAATCACAAACTTGATGTAGGTATAGGAAGGAAATATTTCCCTCAAGTGCAGACAGGCTTCTTAGAGACAGAAAATGTGAGACATTCCAGAAACCACGGAAAGCTACTTTGACTGGTAAGCAGAAGTGGCTGGTTCTAGTCCTACCTCTGTCACTTCCTAGTTGTGTGGCCTTAGGAAAGCCCTCCCTCATTCTAGGCCTTAGTTTTCTCACCTATAAAATGGGGTCACTAAGTACAGTGGTTACAGAGGCTTCTTTTAGCTCTAACAATACATTTTCCTTTCACTGATGCTTGACTTAGCATATGGCCAGTCTTTGGTTTAGCAGAGAGGGGTCGGAAAGTTTCTAGATCAAGGAACAATAAAGAAAAGGCAAAGAGGCACATTTAAGAAAAGAGAAGTAAAGCATTTTGAAACTAGTTGTTTTTCACAACTTGAGCCATCCAACCTCATGATTATTGTGATTTACAATTGTTAAGGTACTATATAATTGATAATGGCACTTGGTCTACATTGTCAAATGTGCTAACCATTACAAGGAAATTTGTGTAATGAAGTTTTAATCAGCATTGTACTCTCTGATGAAAGCAGTACTGAAGTATAGGCACTGCCTTCCTTTTATTTACTCAAGCAAAAGAAAATAATAGTTACCAAATGCCTACTCTATTTAAGGTACTTTCATATATTTATCTAAAAAGGTAATTTCTGTGGGGGCAAGATTTTCTTTTAAATCTTTTGTATCAACTGATATATCACAAATATCTGAAAGAATGCTTAGCACATAGTTGCACTCAAATATTCTTTGACTTGAAAAAATATATAATATGTGTATATAATTTCAGTTTATCCTTACAACAAACTTGCAAAAGCGACATTACTGTTTTTGTAACACAGATAGGAAAAGAATGACTAAAAGAGGTTACATAAACTTGCTCAAAGTCACACAACTAGTAGGGGGTCATCCTAGCTCTGGATACCAGGTCATTCTAGAATAAAACATGATAGATTATAAGCTCCATGTGGGCAGGGAATGTGTCTGTCTTATTCTCCATGGTATACCCAGCAGCTAAGTCAGTATCTAGATGACAGTAGCACTTAATAAATATCTTGTGAGGAGAAGGAAGCAAGCAAACATATACTTGTGTGAACCCAAACACCGTTTGTTTTGCCCTATGCCAACCAAATCATTGCCCAAATTGAAAAGAGTAATTGAATCTCAAAATCCATCAGTTTGCCTACCATGTTTATTGGTTTAAATATTCTGTGATTTTTGATTCATTCTCGTGTGCAGACTATGATAGTTCTCTTTCAATCTCTTTAACCTTGAGATACAGTCTCAGGTTCTTTTCCTTTTTTTGGAGGATGGTTTACACCAGGGGACAGCAAACTTATTCTGTAAAGGGCCAGGTGGTAAATATTTTAGGCTTTGTAGATTATATATGGTGTCTGTTGCAACTACTCAACTTTGTCATTGTGGTGTAAAATCAGCTATAGACAACACATAGATAAATGAGCATGCATGTGTTCCAATAAAATGCTATTTGCAAAAACAAATATCAGGCTGGATGTGGCCAGAGATCATAGTTTACCCACCCCTGCTTTATCATACTACTTAGATTTTTCTATCTCTTACCTTTCCGGGACTTCGCCAACACTGTGCTAACTGTGCAGATCCTCCTAGTCCTGATATATTAATACATGATAGGACAACTTCGGTTTTAACAAGTTTTAACCCTTCCACTTAATTGTATATGAAAGGATTATTATGAGGACAAAACTAGGACAGCTAGGGAGGTTGGAAGGTGGCCTGGACAAGGCCTCAAGATGCAGCAGTTCCTTTTCATAATCTTTATGCTGATCCAAGATCTGGATACCAGGTTCACATAATAAAAATGAGATTTTTTTGCTTTTAGGTCAGTGTACTCAGAGTTGATCAGTTACTTGAAAATAGTCTCACTTGGGTTGTTTCCACATCCTTGCTATAGTGAATTGTGCTGCCATAAACATTCAAGTGCAGATGTCTTTATTATAGAATGAGTTTTGTTCCTTTGGGTAGATGCCTAATAGTGCTATTGTTGGATCAAATGGTAGTTCTACTTGTATGTATCTCTTTGAGGTATCTCCAAATTCTTTTCCACATAGGTTGCACTAATTTGCAGTCCATGTGTACTCGCCATCAAACTGGCACTGACTGATCAACACTAAGGTGCTCACGCAGTAGATATATTCTTTGGGGGTAGGGAGTTTGGGAGTGGGTAAACTCACAACTAATGGACATGGTGAGTGTTGCAGGTGGGGAAAGGGCATGCCTCAAATCATGGTTGGGATGTGGCAAAGTCATACCATGTAACCAAAATGTACCCCCATAATTTCCTGAAATAAAAAAAAAATCAAAAATTAAAAAAAACAGTCTCACAAATAACCACACTCATAAGAGACAGAATGTAATGTCATATGCCAATTTAGGTGACCACGAAAAATATAACTATCAAATGAAGCAGTTACTCATAGATCCTACTTCCCTACATCAGATGGGTTAAAAAAAATCCTGAGTCCTCTCCATGGACCATATGGTGTACTAGGTGCTGAGACACAGTAATACATAAGGAGCAGCCCCTCCCCTCATGGCTCTAGTCCAAGAGTCAGAAGGCTTTTTTCTGTATGGAGCCAAATAATAAATATTTTAGGCTTCTCAGATCATACATTCTCTGTCACAACTACTCAACTTGCCATGTTAGTATGAGAGCAGCATAGTACATGAATAAATAGGTATGGTTCTATTCCAACAAAAGTTTATTTATGGACACTTACATTTGAGTTTTATATAATTTCACATATCATGAAATACTGTTCTTCTTCCCCTGTCCAACCATTTAAACAATATTTTTTAAAAACACTTAGGTAGCAGGCCATACAAAAAGCAGGCTGTGGGCTGGATTAGCCAACAGACTATAGTTTGCCAACCTGTGGTCTAGTCTAGTGGTAAAAACAAATATAAAAATAGATTATTTGAATACAGTATAATAAAGGGTAGAGTTCTATGGGAGCCAGAGAAAGGCCACCTAAGTCTACTCAAGGCATCAAAGACGGTATCCTAGCAACAGCAACCCCAGGGTTTAGTCTTAAAGAATGTGAATGTTAATGTGAAAGCAAGTGCCAGCTAGGGAAAGAAAAGGAAAAGGATGCTCCAGGTGAAAGGAGAGAATAAACAATCACAGAGTTGATAAGCAGCCTGATATTCTTGAGGTATGGTTATGCTCCAGCATAAAAAACAACGAGTGCCAGATGAAGGTGCAGGTATGAATAGGGATGAGGATATAAAATGTCTTACATATTACACCTCTGGACACTGAAGGCAACTGACAAGTTTTCAGCAGGGGATTGATATAATTGAATCTGTGTTTTAGATTCATCTCTGTGGCAACACCTCAGCAGACAGATCTGAGGCAGCTGAGAGGCTACCAAAATAGTCTGGGGAGAGATGATGAGGGCCTGAACCAGAGCAGTGACAGTGGAAATGGAGAGAAGAGGATGGATTATGGAAGTATCTAAAAGGTTAAATCAGCAACACGGCTTTGTGATGGAGAGAAAGGAGTCAAGAATGACTCTTAGGTTTCTCACTTAGATAGCTGGGTGGTTGATGGTACCACCAACTGCCAATGGCAGGGGAGAGAGTTTTACAGGCTAGATAGTGAAATCAGATTTATGTACACTGCATTTCAATTTTATGTTGGGTTTTCCTGTGAGGATTTCTATCAGGCTGCTGTACAGGTTCTGATTTTAGGGGAGAGATTAGAACTAGAGATGCAGTCATTACCACAGAGGTAGTAGTTAAAACCATGAGTGAATGGGGTAGCTCAGATTAAATGAGTAGAATAAGAAGAGTCATCAGCCATGGTGGTTAGAAGGAGATTGATAGAATAGGAGAACATGAAGCTTAAGGCCTTAATGATATTGAATAACACATATAAAGAGAATGGGGTATGAGAAAGCTAGAAGGAAAGGAGGTTCTCAACAGAGAGTTGAATTTAGTCTTTCTCAACTGATTCCTGAGAATTAAGCCCTAATGCCTCAAGGCAGTGGTTCTCAAACTGTAAGATTTTCGCTTGGAAAGCTTGTTAAAACACATTGCTGTAAACCACCCCCAGAGTGTTGATTCAGTAGGTCTATGGTGGTGTCCAATAATTTGCATTTCTAACAAGTTCCTAAGAGATGCTCACCATTGAGAACTATGATCCTAAAGCATCTATTATATGCTATGTAGTGAATTAACATCTCTCTTAGGCACCTAGAATGCTCCTAGTTATGTACTATCCTTGGAAAAGATGAAATAATGGTCACAAATTATTTTCTGTATTCTGTGACTCAGATGGGGAGCCATGACAGAGAAACACTCGAGGAGTCAGGGGTCTATGAGTGCAGGGACCACACCTATGTTGTTCATGATTGAATCACCAGACTCCAGCATAGGTCAAATAGTCAATAAATATTTGTTGACTGAAAGGTTGGCAAGGTTCATGGTACCGTCAGGTTGCAGGACCCAGCTGCTGATACAGAAGAGTCCATCAATGAAGTTAAGATCGAGGACCCATAAGACTATAAAGTTTGTGATCCTCTGTAAGGATAATAAAATTTTTCAGCATGACACCTGGAATTGGGGTAGAGAAGTTAACCGTGAAACCAGTGCCAAAGTATAAAATGGAAGCGAGATCATATAGTAGTTCTATTTGTAGTTTTTTTGAGGAACCTCCACACTGGTCTCCATAGTGGCTACACTAGTTTACGTTCCTACCAACAGTGTATAAGAGTTCCCTTTTCCCTGAATCCTCACCAGAATTTGTTATTTTTTGTCTTTTTGATAGTAGCCATTCTAACTGAGGTGAGATGATGTAGTTGAGGTCTCATTGTGGTTTATTTGCATTTCCCTGACGTTTAGTGATGTTGAACATTTTTTCATATATTTGTTGATCATTGGTATGTATTTTTTTAGATAGAGAAGTGAATATTTATTTAGAATAAGAAAATAAATCAAAACAAATTACAAACTTTAAAAAAGCTATCAAATACCACAGATATAAAAAAATCCAGAAAAATAACAATATTTTATTAAGTGCCAGGCATACATCTATAGTACTATTTTTTCTCTGATTTTTTGACTCACATACTTTCATTGCCTCTTAATTTTCCAATGATTTTGTAATATCATTATTTATGGGAGAAGACAAAGATAATAAACTTCCTCTACTAACATGATTGATCAAAATTTGATTTTTAATAGTGGTCATTAAGATGTAAAAATGCAGTTATTTATACAACTACTACAGATTTGTATGCAAATTTGTATGTGTTCTTTCGAGAAATGTCTGTTCAGATCATTTGCCCATTTTTTAAATTTCAGAATATTATGGGGGTACAAACATTTTGGTTACATATAATGCCTTTGCCTCACCCAAGTCAAGGCTATAAGTGTGCCCTTCCCCCATATAGTGTGTTCCGCATTCATTAGTTGTGAGTTTACCCACCACCACCACCACCCTCCCACCTGACCAGCACCCAGTGAATATTACCTCCATGTTAGCACCTTAGTATTGATCAGTTAGTACCAATTTGATGGCGAGTACATGTAGTGCTTGTTTTTCCATCCTTGTGGTACCTCACTTCAAAGGATGGGCTCAAGCTCTATTCAGTATAATATAAGAGGTGCTAGATCACCATTGCTTTATGTAGTTGAGTAGTATTCCATGGTGTATATATATATATACTATATTTTATTAATCCACTCATGTATTGATGGGCACTTGGGTTGTTTCCACAAATTTGCAATTGTGAATTGTGCTGTTATAAACATTGGAGTGCAGATGTCTTTTTGATAAAATGACTTCTTTTTCTTTGGGTAAATACCCAGTAGTGGG
>VBSM01001483.1:776462-790455 GCA_008086735.1 Cheirogaleus medius | reverse complement strand
TTGAGGTTGCTGTGAGCTAGGCTGATGCCATGACACTCACTCTAGCCTGGGCAATAGGGTGAGAATCTGTCTCAAAAAAAAAAATATCCTATCAGTTGTGACAACATGAATGAACCTGAAGGGTATTATGTTAAGTGAAATAAGCCAGGCACACAAAGACAAATACTGCATGATCTCAATTATATGTGGGAGCTAAAAAATTTGAACTAATAGAAGCAGAGAATAGAGTGGTGGTTGCCAAGGGCTAGGGGAATGGGAGGTGGGGATTGGGAAACATGTTAGTCAAAGAATACAAAATTCCAGTTAGACTGGAGGAAGAAGTTTAAGAGATCTATTGTTCAACATGTTAATAATAATGTATTCTTGAAAATCACTGAGAGTAGATTTTAAGTATTCTCACCACAAAAAATAAGTATGTGTATGTTAATTAGCTCAATTTAGCCATTCCACAATGTATACATATTTCAAAACATCCTGTTGTATACCATAAATATGTATAATCTCTATTTGTCAAAAATACTCAATTAATTTAAAAAATAGAAAGGATTCAAAGGTATATGGCACCTTATGTGGCTTACCAAATATTCTCACGTTATCTTATCTTACACGATTCCTACCACCAGCCTGTTGGGAAGCAAGTCAGCTATTATAACAACTGCCATTTGACACATAAGCTAATATGAACTCAGTGGGTACTCTGAATCTACTCTATTGTTCTCCAATG
Source organism: Cheirogaleus medius (assembly GCA_008086735.1). Classification (NCBI taxonomy): domain Eukaryota; kingdom Metazoa; phylum Chordata; class Mammalia; order Primates; family Cheirogaleidae; genus Cheirogaleus; species Cheirogaleus medius. The sequence continues at coordinate 789,731 of VBSM01001483.1, read as the reverse complement.
CCCATGTTTCTCTCTTTCCTTTTTTATAAAGATAGAACTAAGAAAATTTGACACCTACATGGTTTCCTGGACTTACTCGTTGTTCCAGCTGGACAAGAACAAGGTCATAATTTATTCTAGTGCATGCTAACAGTCATTATGAACAGCTCAATCAACCAATCTTGAAGCCTTCCCTTTCCTTAGATTTCCTGTTACATGAGACAATAAATTTCCTAATTGTTTAAGCCAGTTAGAGTTTTGATTTCAGTCACTTGCAGCCTAAGTCATACCTAATATATTAGGTCTGCTTCCCAAGGAAGACTACATTTCTTGAAGATAGGGCTCAGCCATTTTCCAAGTCTGGCCTTCTCTACAGTACTTATAGCTTGGCTCCCTACAGTGGACTATTCTTGTGGGAGTAGAGAAGATGGATCTTGGAGAAAAGGTGTCAGAGGGGTTCCTGAAACAAAAGTTAACTTACTGCTGAAGGGACCATCAGTTATGAAGCCATGTTAATTGGTGGTAGCAGAAGCTGGCAACCAAATTAGAAGAGATTTAATGTATCCTTCACTTCAGCCCCACAAGCTGATGTCTATCCTGGCAGTGCTGAAGGAGAAGGGGCAAGAACATTTATATCATTTCCAACAGATAGTCCTCAGGCCCCCTTAGAAGGCCTGTAAGTCAGCATCTCCCCAAAAGGCAGCAGTCTTCAATTACTCACATTAGGGCAGCAGTTTTCACCCCAAATCCCAAAAGGCTTTCTAGCACTGTGGGTAAGGAAAAGTTCCAGAGAGATGACGTTATGTCTTAGTTCCATTAAACATTCATTGTGTGGCTGAAACACACTGTTGGAATATTTCCATTTCTCCAGTAATAGAATAGAAATAGTACTTGCTCTTTTTATACCTTCCAAGGACACTGGAATTGTGAATTAACATTCATAAAGTCTGTGTGAAGACCAGGAAAGTGCCTTGCACAGACTTCATGTCTGGACCCTAGAGATATTTACAGGATTACAAACAGAATGGCCCCATCTACCAGAATCCTCTACAATAAGCAACAAACATGTATTGAATGTCCACTATGTGCTGGGTCTTGATTTGGGCTTTGGGACTACATTGATGAGGAAGCCACTATCCCTACTGTCAAGGAATTCCTATTATAGTGGGAAAGACAGGTATATAAATCCACACATAGATATGAGAATTTCAATGTTGTTGAGATCTGTGGGGAGAAGGAGCAAGAGATGAAGCTGGAGAGATGGGCTGGGATGAGATGAATTATGAATGCAGAGGTAATCCTCAAAATATTTAGACACCAGTACAGCATGAGCACCAGTGAAGCAGAATGGATGCAGGTCAATGCATGGAACAGTGTCCTCTAGGCCCCCTGCTGTGCTGGGTACTAACCTCTTAGTGGCTGGGTACAGAAGTGGGGAGCAGGGCAGCTGGGGCTGCAGAAGGGGTCTTGAGGGGCCTCAGAGGAGCAGCTATCAAAGGATTCCACAATTTTAACAAGAAGTATGGTAATATCAGTGCAAACTAGTTAAATATAGTCCTGCTTCAATGTCATGTGAAATGAGCATGAATGCTACCTTGTGGACATCTAGGAGGCCAGGGATGTCATAAAGAGCACTTTAGCAGCAATGTGGAGGATAGACTGGATTGGGGAAGCATGAAGTCAGGGAGACAATTAAGAAGGCTTTGCAATACACCAAGAAAAATGGATGATGTCCTGAATTATCACAGTGGCAACAGGGCATATGGTTCTATAGGATGGCCCAAAGACGCTTCCACAAATCTCCATTTCTATAGATCAACTTTGTTCCTAAGAGTTCTCCAGTCTTTCCACTCTCATGGCTATAATCTAGTCCAATGCAAACTTAGACAAATACATATGGCCGTATGCTTGCGTGACACATCCTGCTTCGGTATGCATACTCAACTAGTAGCTGGCAGACTATAATTATGGCAGCAAGAGGCCTGCCAAGAAAAATTCCTTCAAATACTGAGGTCATCTTATTCCCAGCTGCAGGAGAGTGGCTACAGCATAAACACCTGCCTTCATAAATCCAACCTATACTTTGGATAGTCTTCTCTACTTTTCCAAGCACAGTCACACAATTATCCCATTTGTTCTCTTAACAATGGTCCTAGGAAGTCAGTAAGGTGGTATTATTTAGCTCCAATGTATAGATGGGAAAACTGAGGTTCACAGAGAAAGGACTTGCCTAAGATCTCTTACAATGAGTCAGTAGTGACACTGACTAAGATGCCTTCTGACTTTTGGTACCATGTTCCTCTCAACCTTCCATGTGTCCTCCTTCAGACACAACTTCAGATGATTCTTGTTCCTACCTCCTACAAACTATTAATAACATTAATACTCATTCTATCTATTCTAAGAGGAGGACACTGTGGATGACTCAGAGTTGCCAATCCTACCCTTGAAGGCCCTGTTCAGGTCTCACTATTCCCTCCAGGAAATTTGCCCTAGTGATTGCAGTTCTGTAACCTCAACTCTTTCTCCTTTAAATATTTGCTGTATGTATTATTATGTTAGTGCTTTATTCTCTCCTGTTGTGTTCTGATTACTCCATCTGTAACTTCTAGTTCATTGATTCTACTTTTCTTCTCCCTGTGTAGCACAAGGCTTGGCACATAAGGGAACACTTACTAAAGTGTTATTAACCAATGGCTTGATCTGTTAAACAACAGATCTAACTCTGGCATCAGAATGCCTGCAGTTCTCAGTTCACAACAAAGCACTCAGAATGTGTGTGTGTGTGTGTGTGTGTGTGTGTATCCATGCACCACTCATCCAGTGACCCTGAGGGTAACTAACTCAATGCTGTCAAAATGCAGCATCAGCACATAGTTATTTTACATTCCAGTAGGAATTGAAGCAAGGAAAATTTTTCCCCTAATTTTTTTCAAAATAAATAGTGCTCTGGTTCCAAGTGGTATATTTTTGACATCTTGTGTACATTTATGAAATAGAGTCCAGATGAGAAACCAGCTCATGTGTATGTCCATCCCAATCTGAGAATAGTAAATTCCTGCTCATGGATAATTTCATTTCTGAAATCTCAATTGCAGAAAAAAAAGACTAAGGGAGCAGGTTGCAGGAAAGAGGAAGGTCAACATGGGAGTGACTGCTAGACAATCCCTTCGAGGCTTGAGGGCAAGACTAGGGCATGGAAGAAAAGAAGAGGGTGCTTGAATTTCATCCTTCCCCACTCATGCCTGCCCACACAGATTTCTAAGGAACATGAAAGGAAAGCAGCTGATGGCTGATCTCAAGAAGGCAGAATACTTGCAAAACACCCTCTAGACATGAGGGTGGCCAAAGGCAGGTGGACCACAAGAAAATAATTAGGTAAACATGCCCCAGAGAACACCACCCACTTGGTTGCCTGGTGAGAAACTCCTCCTTAGAGTCCCAGCCGAGGGTGAAGAAATTATTTTTCTATTTCTTTTATAACATGCAACACTGCCCAAGTACCTACCATGTACCAGATGTTGTGCTCAGCACTTACCAATATCAACTATTTTTCCCTGTAGGGATTCATATTCCCATTTTATAGACCAAGAAACTGAGAGATTAAGGCTTTTACTCATCATCACACAGTCTGACTCCATCATCTAGGTTTTTTTCCATTGTACCACTCTGCCTTCGCAAGGCATGTTCAGTGAGCTCTGGCAATGAGAAGAAACGGAAAACCCCTCCCCAGCAAAACTAAGGTTTCACCAGAGGCACTTGGTCTTGAATGATGGATGAGATACACCCTAATGAAGAAAAAAAAGGGGGAATTCATTCCTGACTGAAGTAATATCAGATACAAAGGCACTCATGTGGGAAGGAAAAATGTGTTCAGAAAAATAATAAACAATTTTGTAGGGTTACCTGAGGGTGAGGACAGGTGATAGAGCATGTGGCTAGAGTGGTTAAGGCCAGATTATAAAGAGTCTCATATGCCATGTTAAGGAATGTGAGTTTTCTCCTGGAGGAGATGAGATAGACTGGAAGAGAAGAAGTAATGAGATCAGATCTCTGTTTTGGAAAGAGCATGCGTGACAGCCCTGTGGGCAGACAGTTCAGAAGAGGCATTGACTGGCTTCAGGGAGACTGAGTCAGGCAAGCATGGCAATAGCTAAGGTAAAAGTCAGGGTGGTGAAGCAAATGGAGACCCAGCTCAGAAAATGCTATCTCTATAACAGTCACTGCAAATCAGCCTCAATCTTTAACCTCAAATCTGAGATTCCAGGTTCGCAATATCTACCTCCATATCCCTTAAACACTGCGTGTGTTGCTTTGGCCTCAAAACTAGTAACAAGTCTTGCTTTGCCCTCTGGTGCCTGCTCATTTGTCTCCATTTTCTAAGCTGGCCATTTTGTGGCTACCCTGGGCCTAGCCAAGCCTAGCTGGCTTGGGAGGGTGGAGAGAAGTCAGGTAGGCTCCAAGCAGAAAGGGCTCTGATTAGCATATGCTTCACATTCCCCATATTGCATGGCAATTCCCAACCAAATCCTACGGAATTATTTTCTTAATGATTTGGGATGAGTTTGGGGCTTCTTCTCTTTCTTTCTTCTTCTTTTTTTTATTATGTGTGTTTCTGGACTGTAGCTATTTCCTCTGTCCTTGAGTTAAGTAATAGCAGAGGGAGAGAAAAAAAAATGAAAGTTTGCAGCAATGCAGAAAAGACATTTCTAGAGACGTCCAGAGGAAAGAAGGAAATTCAGTTTGGAGGCCCACAACGATGTTCAGGGAAGGCCAGGGAATGTGACTGCTGGGGGTGGGGGTGAGGTTTCAGCTAGAGCAAGTGTATAGAAGTCAGGCAAAAGCCTACATAAGGGAAGGGAGCTCCTGATACTCAGGCCAGCTCTAGCCCTTGCCTTGTTTGCACTTGGAGTGAATTTTTCTCTGGTCATCAGCATCTGCTATAGCCCCAGCATAACTCAATGGTGTGGACTCTCCCCATTAACTAAGGAAATTGAAATATTAAAATGAACCAAAAGCCACTTCATGAGTAAAGACAGCTGGCAATACGCTTGTGGGAAGCCCACACTCCAAAGTAACAGGAAGGTCTTACAAAAACCTCCCACGCTTCCATATTTATATATATGTACATTTCTGAAATAGAGCCCAGATGAAAAACCTGCTCATGTGTTTGTCTATCCCAGTTGGAGAAAAGCAGATTCCTACTAATGGACAATTTCATTCCCTAAGTCTTAATTACAGAGAAAAAGACTAGGAGAGTAGGTTTTATTATATTTCATTTTCTATATCCTTTCCTTTTTATCATTTCCTTTAAAGTTGCATATGTATATCAACTGAAGTCCTCTGTCAATAAGTAGCATGGAGGGAAACATTTATAATCTTTTTAATTAATAGGTTTATTGAGATATAATTTACATACCATAAAATTACCATACCATAACATTCATCCATTTTAAGTGCAATTCAATGAGTTTTAGTATATTTACAGAGTTGGGCAACCATCACCACAACCTAATTTTAGAACATTTCCATTGGCCCCAAAAAGAAACTTTGACTTTAAATACAGTCAGTCCATATTCCCATCCTCAGCCCTAAGCAGCTATGAATTACTATCTGTCTCTATAGATTTGCCATTTTTAAGCTACTAAATTTGTGGTAATTTATTACAGCAGCAATAGAAAACTCATATAAGTTGTCCTTTCAGTTTCTTGACAGTATCTTTTAAAGCCCAAATGTTTTACTTTTGATTAAGTCCAACATTTATCTATCTTTTCTTCTCATCACTTATGCCTTTGGTGTTATGTCTAAGAAATCATTGATGGTAGAAAATACAGAATGGAGATATGAGGAGGTCGGTGGATCCTTTCTCTAGAGAAACAAACATTTATCTAGCAAAAATGATTTTAAAAACAACTATTTAAAGTCTATGGAAATTATCCTAATGGCATATGGAAAGTGAAGAAATGTTTATTCAAGTAAATCTACTGTTTTGTTAAGAACTGTAGGAGTCAGTGGCATTTGAGACACTACCCCACTCCATCTCTATCTCAGTATTATGTAAGCTCTACTCTAAGCAGGTGTCGCTAAGAGAAGAGGGGGACTCACTTTCTTCTCAGCTGTTAGTCAAGGCTAAGACCCAGGTTAAGGTTAGTCTAGGGTTTCACTCCAGGAGGGGCAGGCCACCAGTATCACTTATCCCTAGCATCCCCTTGTTGTAGAAGTGCTGTCTCAGGTAGGTATAGCTGAAAGGACTGGTTTTCTTTCCCTCGCCTAGCTCCTACTCATTGATTGAGGGCTCTACTCCAAGCAAGGCAGGCCAAGAATACTGGGGTCCCAATCACCCCACCACAACTTGCTCATAGGGCATAGGTTCCATGCTGGGAGGTATAAGCAGAGAATATCAGGGGCTACTATCCCCCTTCCAGGACTTGCTCATATAGAAGGGGTATTACTCCAGAAGAAACAGATCACTATTTCTGCCTTCAGCTCCAGTGTAGTGATGCTGAGTTTCTGCCAGGGAAGAGGTAGGTCTTAAGGACAGAAAGCTCTAACAGTTCTGCCTGAGGGTATTGACTTTATTTGGAACAGAATGCAGAGAACTTTATGTCTAAGGGTGTTATTGAAAACAACTGATATCTTGGTGGGTAATTAAGAGAGGGATGGTAGCTCCAGCTCCATGATACTAGTAAGAGCTAGTGCAATGGCAAACTGGTCAGAAGTTTAACAGAGAGAACAAGAGAAAGAAACAGCTAAGCATAGCCTTACTGGGGTCACCAACATCATTGAAAGTCTTCAAAGCTGTGTGCGTAGGCTAGGCTACACTTACTCAGTGGTAATCAGACTTGAAAAGGAGGCACACTTGAAAGTGTTCTCCAAGCCATACATAGATCCATCAGATCAACGGGTTTAAACACAACCTCTGATAAAACACTGGCTAAACAATAAGCTATTCTGACCCAGGCACTGCTCATAAGAATCCAGGCCTAAAAGTAAAGTCACACTCAACTCTAGTGCTCTGAAACACTGTGTGCATGCCCAGGGCTGCCCCCTCACAGAAGAGACCAGAGAGAAAACATCTGGCTAAATATAGAAAAAATCATAAACACCTGGAACTGTGAAAACAAACTCCAAGCTACACACACATTCAAAAGTAAAGAGTCAAAGTCTAACTGGCTAAGAGAAATAATCACCATCTTTGATGAATAAATGGTTCATGTGGACCCAAGGGTGACCCCTAAGAAGCCAGGCCAAAAGAACAAAGAAAAAAATTTGAGCATGGACATCAGAGGCTGCACACTGTAGTGGAACTAGGCGTCACAGAATTCTTCTAGACAAGGCAAAAAATAAACGGATGGCCAAACAAATAACAAGTCCAAGAAATGGGGAGAGAAGGTCATTACCTAAAGCTACTTCATAAAGTATTAATGTGAAAAAGAGGTCATATATTATTTTTAATGTCCAGTTTTCAAAAAAAGTTACAAGATATGAATCAAACAGGAAAGCATAGCCCATACATAGGAAAAAAGGCAGACAAAAGAAACTATCTTTCAAGGAGCCTAAATGTTGGATTTACCAAAGACTATAAAGCAGACATTATAAAAATATTAAAATAACTTTAAAAAACAGGCTTAAACAATGAAAGGAAGGTATGAAAAAAACTCATCAAATAGAGAATTCCAATAAACAAATAGAAATTATAAAGAGAACAAGATGGAATTCGGGAGTTGAAAATACAATAACCCAAATGAAATATTCACTAGAGGGACTCCAGAGTAGATTTGACTTGGCAGAAGAAAGAATCAATAAACTTGAAAACAGATGAATAGAGATCATACAAAATGAATAACAGAAAAATGGAGAAAAATGAATAGCACCTCAGAGAAATGTTGGAAACCATTAAGCATACAGAGAGTAGTATGAGGAGAGGAAAGAAAGAAAAACTAAAACAAATGAGAAGAATGATGACAAAAACCTTCTCAAATTGGATAGCCAAGGCTAATCTACAAATCCAGAAAGTTTAACAAACTCCAAGTAGGAGAAACAAAATAATCCACACCCAGATACAGCATAATCAAAATGTTAAAACCAAAGATAAAGAAAAAATCTTGAAAGCATCAAGAGAAACACTATTCATCACATACAAGGGAACCCCAGTAAGACCAAAGTGGACTGCTTATCAGAAAAAAATGGAGATCAAAAAACAGTGGGATGACAAATTTAGAGTGCTAAAAGAAAAAAGTCAACCAAGTTATCATATATTCAGTAAAGTTATCTTTCAAAAATGAAGACAAAATAATGATGTTCCCACATAATGAAAAACCTGAAAGAATTCATTGCTAGTAGACTTGCCTTATAAGAAAATCTAAAGGAAGTTCTTTAGGCTAAATGAAAGTGATACCAGAGAGTAATTTTAATCCTCATGAAAAATAAACCATTATGTTAAAGGTAATTATGCAGATAGTGACAAAGCATATAAAGGAATAGAACTATATAGAAATAACATTTTTATATGTTGCTGGAATTAAGCTAGTGTAAATTTGAACCTGATTCTGATAAGTTAAAATGTACATGGAAAATCCAAGAGCAACCACTAACAAATTTTTTAAAATGGTGAAAAGTACATTAATGAAATTAAAATGCTATACTAGGAAATACTCAATGCAAAAGAAAGCAGCAAAGGGGAACAAAAAGACATGAGACATATGAAAAAATATGGCAGATGTAAATCCAAGTATATTAATAATAATATTAAATGTAAATAAATCAAACAACCCAATCAAAAGGCAGAGAATGCTGGATCAAATGGTAGATCTACTTGTATATCTTTAAGGTATCTCCATATTGCTTTCCACAGAGGTTGCACTAGTTTGCAGTCCCACCAGCAGTATATGAGTGTTCCTATCTCTCCATATCCATGCCAACATTTATTGTTTTGGGACATAACAATGGTGATATAGCACCTCTTGTATTTTCCTGGATACAGCTGGAACCCATTCTACTAAGTGAAGTATCTCAAGAATGGAAAAACAAGCACCACATGTACTCACCAGCAAATTGGTATTAACAGATCAACACCTAAGTGGACACTAGGAATAACATTTATCGGGTGTCGGGCAGGTGGGGGGGAGGAGGGGATGGGTATATACAAACATAATGAGTGAGATGTGCAACGTTTGGGGGATGGTCACGCTTGAAGCTCTGCCTCGAGGGGGAGGGGGCATGGGCAATATACATAACCATAATATTTGTACCCCCATAATATGCTGAAATAAATAAATAAATAAAAATAAAGAAATTACAGGAGAAATTCTGAGACTGCCTCACAAGAGGGAGCCAGTGCTGTTTCACTGGAATCTGTGCATTGGACAAATTCCCTTGAAGGCTACAAATGTACCTTTTAGTCAAAGAAAGAAACAAACATGTTTGAAAAGTTTAATCATTTCATTAATGAATAGGTCCCTGAAATACACACATATAAGTGTATGATACCAAGAAAAGCCTAATGATGATTGAATCCAGGGATATTGAACCCTACCTGTATCGGAATGAATAATTCAGTCACTCAATTATCATTTAACCAGTTCATCCTATTGTATGCCAGCTCCGTTCTAACTAATGGAGATAACAGAGATAAGCTAGACACAATTATCACTTTTTAAAGGGTCACAGTTTAGTAGAGAGATAGCCTCATAGATAATTTACTCTCTAGTATGAGCGATGCTAGAATAGAGATTTATACAGTATGCTGTGGGACCACAGAAAGAGTAGGGCTAGAATGAATACAAGATTATACAGAGAATATATCTTTTGTCTTTTGAGCTAGACCTTGAAGAACGGATGAGAGTTCACTATGTAGAAAGAGAAAGGGGGCATTCTAGTGAAGGGTATAACATGTGTGAAGAAAAAGAGGTAGGGAAGATCTTGGCATATTTGAGGAAGATAGTTTGTCAAGTCTGGGTTGGTTAGGGAATAGGATGTATGAGAAAGTGGTGAATCTACTTCTTGATATTCTTGCTATGGGGAGATTCTCTCTAAAATAAGACGTTCAGCAAGCTTATCAGTTGCTGATAACATGAACTGGCTTCCACTGCTACTGCAGACTAGGTGTGCTCTGCCACTAGAAATCTGGTTATTATAATACTTATATCATCTATCTATCTCTGGAGGGTTCTCAAAGTCACAGTGATCTGGAACTGGACAGCAGGGAAGGTTCTCGAGGACTTCATGCTGACCACAGCCACCAAGACAAGAGGATAAACATCTCATTATTTTGGCCTCCCACAGGCAACACTTCTAGGAATGGAATGATTGGTATGGAGGTCTTTGCTAGAATCTATGCCCACATCTGCATGCCATGAGATCCTAATGCTGAGAGACCACAAAGGAGTGCCTCATGTGCCAGCCAACCTGGCCAACATCAACTACCCATGCAGTTTCAGTGCATCATCCTCAAGCAAATGATCAGAGTGGAAAATGGTAAGCAGTAGTACAGTGCTTGGCATTTAATAATAAAAGCTCTCCAACCATAGCTTGGTTAAGGTTGTCCTGAAATGGGCTACTAGAAGATGCTGGCCATTAAGACTTGTAAAGCCATTAACATATCACTTAATATGTCATTCCATATTTAACACACACATATACATATATGTATGCATGTATATACATGTACATGCATATATATATATGAATGAGGGGGAGGAGAGATAATAGAGAAAGAAAGAAAAAAAGAAGGAAGGAAAGAAGGAAAGAAGGAAGGAAGGAAAAATTGATTCATACAGAATCTGAACAAAACAGAATAATTTATATAGTTGAAGAAAATAAAACCCTACTTCATACTTGGTTTTCTGTTGTTTATTAGTTCAATTTTTTTAACTTATGGCAAAAATGAAATCCCCAGAGGAAATGTATACATTATAAAAAAAGAATCTGTCTTAGTAAAAATGGGATGAAATTTCAAGATTTGCCTTTACTAATTTTACCTATGGTTTCATAAAGACTTTAGAAGAATGCATTTTTAGAAACAGTATTAATTTACACCTATCTTTATTCATTTTTAACAAGATGATTTGGGACTCCAACTAGCTGTGTAGGTCACATAAATCCTGTGAGTCTTAGTCCCCTCATCTATAAAGTGGGGAAGATGTGCTTGGCCCTGAGAATAAATAAAGGGCTTGCAAATTTCTGTAAGTGAAAGTTACCTTCTGGCTTCCTCTCTGCCATCCGTATGTCTGGTAAGACAATACAGTATGTTCTGATCAGGTGTTCATCAAATCTTGACTAAACATAGACTAAAATTACTAAACATTTTATTCCATGTGTTTTGTTCCCAGTATTATAAGGATTCCCTGTTCTGGTCTCCCTACACCTTTAAAGCCAGGTTTAGCCATTCTTGGCTATACAAGCTTCTTCAACAGCAGACTAAGTACTCTGGGAAATGTGGTCCATAAGCACTTCCTATTCTGATAGAGAAGACTGGGTAAGTTTCACCCACATCTTAATCCTAAGGAATGTGCCTATTTTCTTCTTTTATGATGCACTGGCTTAGAGCCACATCTTCTCCCTGGAAAAGCATACAGCAGACAATCGGAGATTGTGTCAGTTTCAGAGCAGCAAGATGGGTACCTGCCTTACTTTTAAGATGATTAATCCCACTAGGTAGACTGCCATAGCAACCCAGATGAGGTGGGAGTGGGGAGGAAGGGGTGGGCATAGTCACACCTAATGGGTGCAGTGTGCACTGTCTGGGGGATGGACACACTTGTAGCTCTGACTCAGGTGGTGCAAAGGCAATCCATTTAACCTAAACATTTGTACCCCCATAATATTCTGAAATTTAAAAATATATATAAAAAATAGAAATATAACCTAGGTGCCCATCAATACATGAGTGGATTAACAAAATGTGGTATATGTATACCATGGAGTACTATTCAGCTTTAAGAAACAATGGTGATCTAGCACCTCTTGTATATTCCTGGATACAGCTGGAACCCATTCTACTAAGTGAAGTATCTCAAGAATGGAAAAACAAGCACCACATGTACTCACCAGCAAATTGATATTAACGGATCAACACCTAAGTGGACATATAGGAACAACATTTGTCGGGTGTTGGGCGAGTGGGAGGGGGGAGGAGGGGATGGGTATATACAAACATAATGAGTGAGATGTGCAACGTTTGGGGGATGGTCACGCTTGAAGCTCTGCCTCGAGGGGGAGGGGGGCATGGGCAATATGCATAACCGTAATATTTGTACCCCCATAATAGGCTGAAATAAAAAAATAAAAAAATAAAAAAATAGAAATATAAATAAAATGAGAGATGTCATAGCTAAAAAAACAATCAGGCTGAGGGTATGCCTGATATGATTTAAGGGATTTGGGGAAGGGTCCTTCATGAAAAGTACTACTATCCCTTCCTTTGCTTTCTACCTCAAAAGGATAAAAAAAGAAACTTGCCATCTGCAAGGGCCCTCTTTGGACTTAGAACACATTTCTAAGTCTCCAATCAAGGAAGACTACCTAAAGCCTAAGACAACTTTGAAAACCCTTTATGTGAGAAAAGAGATTTAAAATATTGTTTTCCAAAGGAGAAAAAATCCAATGCCAGTTTCAAATCCTCCTTTGTGCCAGACAGTGACTGCAACTACAGGGAGGATCTGCCACAGAAATTGTCAGGTCAGCTCAAGGACTAAATTCAGGCTCTGTTAATTTGTGTCTCCTTCTTCTGTGAGGACACAAACTAGAAAGAATCTTTATACTTGATTATTCCTAGCTGTACTTTCAGGGCTGTCAACTCACTCTGCACCCCTTACATAGCTAAGCCACGACAGCACACATAGCCACACACCCTCACACATACAATTGCACATCTCCCAGAGTATAGAGGAGAGACAAGGAAACCCTGAGAGATGGAGTGTTCTGGAAGAAGAGATTGCACAATAGAGAAGAACAGAGGACAGGGAAAAGGGAGATATTAATAACTTCCAGACTAGTAGTTAGTTCTTTGTTGATCTTTCCTCTGAATTACTGAAAGGACTTGAATGGCAGGTCATTCTTCTTTGATGACCCTGAAGTCCCTACCTTAAATTGCATCGTGCCTTAGTTCATGGCCACTCTGCAGAGGTTTCTGACCTCCCTGCTTCAGTGAATGTTTGGAGAATCAAAATGATATCCTGCCTTAAGACAGTTACTCTCCCAAAAGCAGAGGAGGAGGCTTCAAAGGAGCTTAAAGGACTTTTTTTTTTATTTCAGCATATTATGGGAGTACAAATATTACGGTTATGTATA
>VBSM01001483.1:717179-756176 GCA_008086735.1 Cheirogaleus medius | reverse complement strand
AACCCTAACAATATTTGTACGCCCATTATATGATGAAATAAAAGGAAAAAAAAACTTTCTTATGCAACTTAGCACAATGCTTAGCACATAGGAGGAGTTCAAGAAGTATTTGCCAAATTGAATTGCTAAAACATTTGAATATCAGTATGGAGATTTTACTGTAGATCCATACCTCATACCATACACTTCAATAAATTCCAGATGGGCCCAAGAATTAAATACAAAAAAGAAAAATACACCCTGGGGGAATGGGGAAGACATAATCACATATTTGTCCCAGCTGTTAAGGAGTGGTATATTTCTGAATATTGAAAAATGAAAGAAGCATTAGAGACAGGATGGATGGATTTGAATATATAAATGTAAAAAAGAACACTTTTGCATAGTGAAATATGATAAGGCATACATAAAAATGAAAGTAATAAAATTGGAAAAATATGTGCAAATATAAATTATAAAGTTGACTATCCAAAATATAAGAAATGGATAAAAATATATAAGGTCAATACCTAGATTTTACTTGAGAAGTGGTGAAAGAAAATGACTGAGGAAACAGACAGCAAATTATGACATTACAAAAATGGAAAGCCTCACTAAATAAATAAAAATTTAAACAAATGGATAGTATACTTACATACCTATTAAGCTAGCAAAAAGGTTAAAAATGATAACATTCAGTGTTGCAGGGATCTGTGAAAATAGGCACACTTACACAGTTTAATCTTTTGGGAGTACAATCTGGCAACACTTAACAACAGCTATAAAACAGCTCATACCTTTTGGCTTAGTTATTATACTTTTGGTAAGATACCAGAAAGCAGTAACTCTAAACAGAAGAAGTGCAATTTGTACAGAAACCATTCACAGTATCACTTTTTATAAAAGTAAAAATTCTTAAATAACTTAAATCCCCAATAATAATAGAATGGCTAAGCAAAATCTGGCATATCAATACTGCAATCTTATTAATACATTTTCATGTGGAAGGCTATCTACCTATTCCATATTGCCAGGCCTTCGCTTTTACGGTTTCTGCATCCTGGTTGTCTGGTATTCAACTGTCACTGTCACTGTGCCTATTTCTGGAGTAAACTACCTCCCCAAACCCACTTAACCTGCCACCCCCAATTCTAATATGTTCCTTTTACTCTGCTATAACTGAGGAAATTACAGGCTCTCATTAAATAAAGGATCAGGGGAGCTCTCTGAAGTCAAGATGTGAGGGCCTCTTCTGTACCATGAGCTCTGTGGCAGCTGTTTCAAACTCTCAGAGAATTTTTTTTTCTTTTTAAACTTATTATTAGGGTCCAGACTGTGTTCTGAGCTTCAGGATATGCAGAGCATTACAGAAAATGGTTTTGCTCTAATTATAGGCTCTTAGTAAAGCTGTTTAGATTTCATCAACACTATGCATTTAAACAAAACTCTTCTAGTCCATACTAGAAATATTTTCACATGGAAACACCTCTGATCAGAAAGGACAGCCTTAAACTCTATAAGTGATATGTTTTGAGAATAGACGTGGCCATGTTATGATTAAAAAGAAATCTGGGGATAAGTAATAACAAATTCATTTACTAGCGTCACACTCATATGCCTATTATCAACTAAAATACAATTATTTAAACTGAAATAATTTGGTTTATTACAGCTCATTACTACTTCATAATAATAATGTACTTGAATTTCACAAATACGTGAAAATTACATGGCCTTACAATTCTCATGGACCCAATTTCAAACTTATTTTTAAAACAAACTGTAAGTTCTCTTTGTAAATTCTCTTTATAGGGCCATACATGATTAGCCTTCAAAACTGAAATCAGAGCAGGGTCCAGATACAGACCCTAACATAAACATGTTAGAACTTTCTTGTGAAAGACCTGAACAGCCCCCCCCAAAGAAATAAATAGAAATAAGAACATTCTGGATGGGAAAAGTGATTGCTGGCAATGTTAAAAGAGAATTAATTATATCTTATTTTGAGCAGCACAACCAGCAAAACAAACCACTCAGAAGAAATTTAAGCTGTGTAAAACTTGGCTGTGATGACAAGAAGATGAAAAACAAAGTGAAGAATTTCCCACCTTGGGTCTGCTCCCTGGATGGGGCAAAGGGTGTTAAGACTGCTTTTGTGATGTTGGAAACAATAATCCTAATAGTTCTGAAAAAAATCACTAAATGGGAGCTATACTTTGAGTTTGGTCTTTCTGCAAATTGCTTTATTTCTGATATGTAAAACCAGTATTCATGAATCTGTAAATCTTTTTCTCTTCCTATGAACACCAGCTGCTTCATGCTTTGGTCAGTAACAAATAGTGCATACACTATTAATTCAACTTTAACGGGTCCAAAGAGTCCATAGTTGAGCATCTTAAATAAAAATACGATGCAGGTTGATAAGCAGGAAAGGAAAGAGGAACTCATGGAACCTCAGAAGCAAAAAACGGTTTCAGAATCCAGATCTGCTGAGGTCTGGCATCGACAGTCTGGTACAAATTTATGTGAATTAGGTTGGCAGGTTGATAGATTTCTCATTACCAAAGTTGGGTTTCTTAAACTCACAGGAAACTGGAAGAGAATATTTGGACCACAATCATACCAGAAGTAGGCCAGGAGGGGGAGACTTGTAGGAGATGTTGGCTGAGCCATTTCCTGAGCAGATCAGAAGGGAATGATTTCAATTATTGTCACATAATGGGCCAGATGCTCCCTCTTGCCCTAGCCTAACTATTCTCCCAGCTCCAAAACAAAGAGTTACATAATGTGTGCCGTGCGCGCCACCTGGGGATTGGACTCACTTGAAGCTCTGGCATGTGGGGAGGGGAGGAGTGGTAGGGGCAATGTATGTAACCCTAACAATATTTGTACCCCCATTATATGATGAAATAAAAAAAAAAAAGAAAACAAAAAACAAAGAGTAAAGGAGGGAGGGGAAGAACCCAGGGAAGGGAGAGGAAGGAGGGAGGGAAGAGAATGAGGAAGGGGAAAGGGGGAGGAGAAAGAGGGAAAGAGGGAGGGAGGGAAGGAAAGAGGAAAGGGAGGAAGGGAGGAAGGCGTTACAATTAAGTCAAAGCAAGGATTAAAAAGTGTAATACATATAAAGGTTACTTTTGCATAAAATGAAAATAGAAAAGGTCAGTTCAGGAAATGTTAACACACTAGCTCAGTTACTCTCAGTTCATAGGCCTGAGTCATTAGGCTTAGCAGGCCTAGGGAACAGTACCATAGCTTTGTCGCTTGGGCTTTTATGAGGCATATCTGTGCTGGTGGCAGCTAGCAGACTGGCAGGGCTACAAACTGGCATGCCCTCAGGTCATAAACTAATTATGACACAATCATTCACTTGTTCTAGCCATTCGGCCAATTACTTCATGAGTGGGGAGGGCAGGACCCTTGTCTAAGGCCAGCTCTGGTAGCAAGATCTCCTGGGCTTAAGCTTTCCTTCCTGAGGAGTTATATGGGAGTCTGCAGGGCCATCAGTAGCCTCAATAGGCCTAGCAGTCTATCCTCCTGCCTGAATAATCCATTCACCAATTATTAAGTGTCTGTGTTGTACAAGGCACGATGAGGAAATGCAAAAATAAGAAAGTGCCCTCAAAGGGCTTAGAATCTAGGGGTGGGATGGGGAACATAAGAATCATTCAAAACCTTTGCTTAAGCCTATTTGCATATCTCAAACCCCAGACTTTCCTGAACAGAAGAACTGTTTTGAATCTGGACACTGCATTAATCATCTTAGTATACCCCACATGTTCTGGAAAAAAAGAGAAGATGTTTTCTTCCAGAGTCAATGTAATCTTCCATCTTTCCCCAAAGATGGACGTTGAGCTTCCCTATCCTCCAGAATCACAATTCAACTAAGGGCTTACCAAAGCCTACCTGTCCAAGAGAAGGCTCAATCACTCTCCCCTACCACAACACCTTCCCTGCCCCAAGGCCCAACCCCACAGCACTCACAATCAAAGTTTCTGTGAAGGTACACGCAGATGAGACATATCCCTTTAACACACTACAGCCACAGACTTACAGATAGCCTTGGGGAGCCAGCATGCATTCCCAGAAATACATGCAAACACATGAAAAGGTATGCACAAAGGTTTGCTTACAGAGTCAGAAAAGAAAGTAAACAGATTGAGTGGGGGTTGGTGAAATTTCACAGCTCGGTGAACTGAAGACCTGGGTAGAATGGAGGATGAGTAAGTCTAAAATACCAACAGGGTGCTGTTTTTCAAAGCAGTAGCTTACGCACAGTCTGCAGTGACAATGGATTTGCTGGGATTGGAAAGAATGGATTTGTAGAGAGAACTCAGGAAAACAGTTCGAGGATCAATAGGCCCCAACAGTATGCCAGTGATTTAATAGTAACACAGTCAAGGTCCCAGAGTAAATCATTTCCGTGCTCATTACTGCTTATGGCAAACATCACCCAATTCAGACTTACAGGTTCAAACAGCCTTAGCTCCCTCACAGCCATCATTGAAAACATTCCTGCAAGGAGGACCCTTTGTAAGGTGGAGCCTGGCCAAGCACACAGGCATCTGCTCCCCTCCTTGGTCACATATTCTCCTGCTGCCTTCCACCCTTGCACAGGCCCCCACAGTCTGTTTGCATTCCCCCACCTGGCCCCACCTTCTAGCAGAGGCCAAGAGCATCATTCCTGGATGAGTGCCCAGCCTTTGAAGTCAAAGAGAATGCAGGCTGTTAGATAAGGAGATCCAGATTCAAGACTTCTCAGCACACACTTCCCCCTACTCAACAATGCTTACAATAAAGTTATACTCACGAGGCACTCTGGCTGCTAGAAAAACAGGAATCCATAAGAGTGGGTGGGTGAATTAGTCTCTCTAGGCTGGCCTGAGCTCTGTGGAATGTCAGGCTCACTGGAAAGTTGAGTGTCTCCACTGAAGGTGTGACTAAAGTATTCTTAAGCTGGGCATTGATAAACCACCCTTGCCTTAAAAAAGTGTTTCTCACCAACCTCGTCCACCACCCACCCCCCCCACACACAAAGAAATAACCAAGCCCTGAGGCTTGGTTCTCTAGAGCAGGCATCCTCAAACTATGGCCCACGGGCCACATGCAGGTGTTTTTGCCCGTTTGTTTTTTTACTTCAAAATAAGATATGTGCAGTGTGCATAGGAATTTGTTCATAGTTTTTTTTAAACTATAGTCTGGTCCTCCAATGGTCTGAGGGACAGTGAACTGTTCCCGTTTAAAAAGTTTAAGGACCCCTGCTCTAGAGTGTAGCAAAACAACTCAGGCAGAAGCAGCTTGGAAAACCTCATGCCCCTCTATTCAAGTGCTTTCCTAAAATTTGAGGTTGGCAAAGAACAGGTCTGAACATTTGGCTATAAGCAGCCATGTTTAAAAGGAATTGTTTTGACGGGGAAAACGGTCATTACCGTCCGGCTTTGGGACGCACACGCTCACTGCCTCCCTGCCGCTCCCGCTCCTAGAGTGGGTGTGCGGGTGAGGTCCTCGCCTCCCTTGGCCGCGCTGCTCGCGGGATCTTGATTGGATACTTTTTGAATTCCACTGCTGATTGGATGTTAAAGCTTGTTGCTGATTGGACACTTTTTGAATCCTACCAAGGGTATAAAAACTGGAGGAGAACAAGGAAGGGGGGCTCAGAAGTTGGTGGCATGCTGAGCCTGCTGGTGGAATAAAGGCTGTTCTCCGACTCTCCGTGTGCCGCTGGGTTCTTTCCCCGGTCAATCGCTGTAACACTAGCTGTAAAACTTGCTGTTAACACTTGCTGGAACAGTTTCACTTAAAGATCACAAGAATATTTCTTAATCTTGGCAGTTTGGGGAAGGGAATGGAGATGTGGATCCGTTAGAATAAACAGTGACCACTCATTCATGTATGTGTGTTCATCTAGGTGTATCACGTGGGAATCTGGGAGAAATCAAGCTATCTGACCTCTCCTACCCTGTTAGGTCATTGGTCTGCCATGTCTCTAGCAATAACAGTTGTTATGTAATAACTGATACTTACACCACACTTGATAGTTTATAAAGCATCCTCCCATTCATTATCCCACTTAATAAAGATTAATCCAGTATGTGTTGTGATTAATGCAGGGGATGGTTTTTAAAGTGCATTCCCTTTGACCTAGCAATTCTGCTTCTTCTATAAATAACTCTTAGTAAAATAATCAGATCAGTGTGTAAAGATGTATGTACACAAATGTCTGCTGTTGCATAATTTGTATTAGCAAAACATTAGACGAAAATTCAATGTGAATTAATATGCCACTAGGCAAAATACCTGTATTTATATAGTTAAAGTGTGATACTGTGAAGCCATTAACATGATTATATAGATCTTAAAAGATTTCTACAATGTACTTTGAGGTGAAAAAACATGGGCTACAAAACAATACATATAATTTATGTATGTATTGTGACCTTTTTTAATGTATATGTATGCGTGTCTGTAAAAACACAGAAGAATGAAGTGTGAGATACACATACACCTAAATATCAATGCCTATTATCTCTAGGTAATAGGAATGTAACTAATTTTCATTTTGTTCTTTCAACTTTTATGTATATTCTAAACTAATATTAAAACAACAAATTAATGTTTTTTTATTTATTTCATCATATAATGGGGGTACAAATATTGTTAGGGTTACATACACTGCCCCTCCCCCCCTCCCCCCCACATGCCAGAGCTTCAAGAGAGTCCAATCCCCAGGTGGCCCAGGCAAGGCACACATTATGTAACTCTACACTTCCTCCCCCCTCCCGCCTGCCCTCCATCCAACAAAAGATTTTTTTTTTACACTTTGGATACATTGTATAACTTTGCCTCTCCCTAAGAAGGGTTAGAGGTATGCCCTTCCCCCGCACAATGCTCTCCACATCCCTATGATTTGGGTCTTGCCCCCCATCAAGAAAACCTGGTGAACACTACCACCATTTGAGCACCATAGTTTTAAACATTCAGTACCAATTTGATAGCGACTAGATGTGGAGCCCATTTTCCATATCTTGTGTCGCCTCACTTTGGATAACGGGCTTAAGATTAATCCAGGATAGCATAAACGGTGTTAGCTCACTGTCGTTTCTTAGAATTGAGTAATATTACATTGTGAGCATATACCACATTTTAGTTATCCACTCATGAATTGACGGGCACTTGGGTTGTTTCCATGACCATGCAATAGTGAATTGTGCTGCCATAAACATACGGGTGCAGATGTCTTTATAATAGAATGACTTATGCTCTTTTGGGTAGATGCCCAACAATGCTATTGCTGGGTTGAATGGTATTTCTATTTCTAGCTGCTTGATGTATCTCCAAATTCTTTACCACAAAGGTTGCACTAATTTGCAGTCCCACCAACACTGTAAGAGAGTTCCTGTGTCTCCACATCCTTGCCAGCATTTGTTGTTTTGGGATTTCTTGATATAGGCCATTCTCACTGGGGTAAGGTGGTATCTCACTGTGGTTTTGATTTGCATTTCTCTGATGATTAGAGATGATGAGCATTTTGTATATGTTTGCTTGCTGTTATTCTGTCTTCTTTGGAGAAGTTTCTGTTCATTTCCATTGCCCATTTCTTGATGGGGTTGTTTGATTTTTTCTTGATAATTCTTTTAAGTTCTAGATAGATTCTTGTTATTAGGCCTTTATCAGTGGTGAAGAGAGCAAATATTTTCTCCCACTCTGTGGGATGTCTATTTGCTCTACTGATAGTTTCCTTGGCCATGCAGAAGCTTTTTAATATGATCAGATCCCATTTGTTTATTTTTGATGCTGCAGTGATGGCCTTGGGGGTCTTCCTCAAAAATTCTTTGCCGAGATCATTGTATGATAGGGTTTTCCTAACCTCTTCTTCTAGTATCCTTAAGGTATCATGCCTTAGGTTTAAGTCTGTTATCCATCTTGAGCGAATTTTTGTGAGAGGTGATAGGTAGGGATCCTGCTTCATTCTTCTGCATGTAGCTAGCCAGTTTTCCCAGCACCATTTATTGAAGAGAGATTCTTTTCCTCATTGTATATTTTTGTCTGGTTTATCAAAGATTAGGTTACCATATAGTGATGGTTTCATCTCTGGTATCTCAGATCTATTCCAGATATCGATGCTTCTGTTCCTGTGCCAATTCCGGGCTGATTTAACTGTTATTGCTTTATAGTATTGCTTGAAGTCATATGCCAAGAACCATCAAGCAGAAACCCAAATCAAAAATGCAATACCCTTTACTATAGCCCCGAAGAAAATTAAATATCTAGGAGTATATTTAACCTAAGATACAAAAGATTCATACAAGGAGAATGACGAAACACTAAAAAAAGGAATTGAAAATAATTTAAACAGATGGAAACATCTGCCTTTTTCATGGATTGGTAGAATCAATATCGTTAAAATGTCAATATTACCTAAAGTGATCTACGGAATCAGTGCAATCCCCATCAAATTACCATCAGCATTCTTTACATAGCTAGAAAAAAACAATTCTTCACTTTGTATGGAACCAGAAAAAACCTCGTATAGCCAAAGCAATCTTAAGTAAAATGAAATTTCTTGATACAGGCAATTCTCGCTGGGGTTAGGTGGTCTCTAATTGTGGTTTTTATTTGCATTTCTCTAATTATTAGAGATGTTGAGCATTTTTTATATGTTTGCAGGCCATTATTCTGTCTTCTTTGGAGAAGTTTCTATTTATTTCCATTGCTCATTTTTTAATAGGGTTGTCTGATTTTTTTCTTGTTAATTCTTTTAAGTTCTAGATAGATTCTTGTTATTAGGCCTTTATCAGTGGTGAAGAGGGTAAATATTTTCTCTCACTCTGTGGGTTGTCTATTTGCTCTAATGATAGTTTCCTTAGCTGTGCAGAAGCTTTTTAATTTGATCAGATCCCATATGCTTATTTTTAATGTGGCAGTGATTGCCTTGGGGGTCTTCCTCAGAAATTCTTTTCCTAGACCATTGTCTGATAGGGTTTTCCCAACATCTTCTTCTAGGATTCTTAAGGTTTCATGCCTTAGGTTTAAGTCTGTTATCCATCTTGAGTGAATTTTTATGAGATGTGAGACGTGGGGATTCTGATTCACTCTTCTGCATGTAGCTAACCAGTTTTCCCAGCACCATTTATTGAAGAGACAATCTTTTCCCCATTGTATATTTTTGTCTGCTTTATCAAAAATTAGGTTGCCATATACTGATGGTTTCATCTCTGGTATCTCAGATCTATTCCAGATATCGATGCTTCTGTTCTTGTGCCAGTACCAGGCAGATTTAAGTATTATTGCTTTATAGTACAGCTTGAAGTCTGGAAGACTGATGCCACACAGTTTGTTCTTTTTACTTAATATTGATTTGGCTATTCGTGGTTTCTTCTGGTTCCATACAAAGTGAAGAATTATTTTTTCCACATCTGTAAAGAATGCTGGTGGTATTGTTTGGGGATTGCATTGATTCTGTAGATGACATAAGGTAATATTGACATTTTAACAATATTGAGTCTACCAATCCAGGAACAAGGTAGATTTTTCCATCTGATTAATCAAATGCAATTTCTTTTTTTAGTGTTCGTAGTTCTCCTTGTATAAATCTTTCGTATCTTTCGTTAAGTATACTCCTAGATATTTAATTTTCTTTGAGGCTATAGTGAAGGGTATTGCATTTTTGATTTGAGTTTCTGCTCTGTGGTTCTTGGCATATGTGAATGCTTCTGATTTGTGTATATTGATTGTATAACCTGAAACATTACCAAATTCATTTATCAAATCTAGGAGTCTCTTGGATGAATCCATGGGTTTTTCTAGGTATAATATCATATCATCGGCAAAGAGTGAGAGTTTGATCTCATCTGCCCCTACTTGGATGCCCTTAATACCCCTATCTTGCCTGATTGCTACAGCTAGGTCTTCGAGCACTATGTTGAATAGAAGAGGAGATAGTGGGTATCCTTGTCTAGTTCCAGATCGAAGAGGGAATGATTTCCATTTTTCCCCATTTGGTATGATATTAGCAGAGGGTTTGTCATACAAGGATTTAATAAATTTAAGGTATGGGCCATCTATGCCTATTTTGTTAAGAGTTTTTATCATAAAGTTATGTTGGACTTTGTCAAATGCTTTTTCTGCATCTGTTGACAGGATCATGTGATCTTTGTTCTTGATTTTATTTATGAAATGAATTGCATTTATAGACTTGCTAACGTTGAACCAGCCTTGCATTCCTTGAATAAAGCTTGCTTGGTGTGTTGTGCTTTTATTTATTTATTTATTTATTTATTTTTTTTGATGTGCTGCTGAATTATTTGCTAAAATTTTATTTTGGATTTTTGCATCTATATTCATGAGGGATATCGGTCTGTAATTTTCTTTTTTTCTTGTGTCCTTTCTGGGCTTTGGTATCAAGGTGATATTCACTTCATAGAATGACTCAGGAAGGATACCATCCTTTTCAATTGTGTGGAATAGTTTCTGTAGTATAGGTATGAGTTCATCTTTGCATGTTTGGTAGAACTCTGAAGTGTAGCCATCTGGTCCGGGACTTTTCCATTTCGGAAGGTTTTAATTACTCCTTCAATTTCTGAGCTTGAGATTGGTCTATTCAGGAATTTTGTTACCTCCTGGGTGAACTTAGGGAGGTTATATGAATCCAGGAATTTGTCCGTTTCGTCTTTGTTCTGTAGTTTTTGGGCATACAGTTTTTTATAGTAGCCAAATATAATGGTTTGTATTTCTGTGGTGTCAGTTGTGATCTCTCCTTTTTCATTTCTTATTGAGTTTATTAGAGTCCTTTCTCTTTGAGTCCTTGTCAATCTAACAAGAGGGCCGTCAATTTTGTTTATCTTTTCAAAAAAACAGCTTCTGGTTTTGTTGATCTTTAGTATAGTTCTCTTGTTCTCCGTTTCATTGAGTTCTGCTTTGACCTTCATTGTTTCTTTTATTCTACTAGTATTGGAAATTGTTTGCTCTTCTTTTTCCAATTCTTTGAGTCTATTCATTAGGTTGTTAGTATCTAAGCTTTCTGTATTTTGGATGTGAGCCTTAATTGCTATTAGTTTTCCTCTCAGATAAGCTTTTGCTGTTTCCCACAGGTTTTGGTAACAAGTATCACTGTTATCATTTTGTTCAAAGAAACTCTTGATTTCCCTCTGAATTTCTTCGTTGATGCAATAATTTTTCAATAATAGATTGTTTAGTTTCCATGATTTTGTGAGGTGTTGAGTGCTTCTATAGGAATTGAACTTTAATTTTATACCATTATGGTCAGGAAAGATACAAGGTATAATTTATATTTTCTTGAAATTTTTCAGATCTGATTTGCGGCCTAGGATGTGATCAATTTTGCAGAAGGATCCATGGGCTGCTGAGAAGAATGTAAATTCAACTTTATTTGGATGGAATGTTCTATAGAGATCTTTCAGACCATTTTTATCAAGGGTTCTGTTCAGGCTCATTATTTCTTTGCTTATTTTCTGTTTAGAGGATCTATCCAGATCATTCAGTGGAGTGTTGAAGTCTCAAGCTACTATGGCAGTGTTGTGTAACATGGTGTTTAGATTAGATAAGGTTTGCTTTATGTAATTGGGTGCTCCTATATTCGGTTCACAGATATTAACAATTGTTCAATCTTCTTGTTTTACTTTTGCTATTTTAAAGCTTATGTTATCTGTAAATAGTATAGCTACCCCAGCTTTCTTTTGACTTTTGTTTGACTGGATGATGGTTTTCAATCACTTGACCTTCAGCTGGAAGGCATCTTTGTGGGTTAGATGTGTTTTCTGTAGACAGCAGATACTAGGCTTGTGTATTTTTATTCACTCTGCCATTCTATGTCTCTTCATAGGACAGTTTAAGCCATTTACATTTATTGAGAGGATTGAAATTGGAGAAAAATTACCATTCATATTGTTGCTTTGTTTTACTCCTTGAGCCATCATGTGGTTTGACATCTAAACTTTAATTCGCTGATGATTTTACTTTGAGGAGTGTCTATTTCCCTGTTTGTTTAGAAATGTGGGTCTGAGAACTTCCTGTAGGGCTGGTCTGGACTTTGCAAATTCCTTCAGGGATTGCTTGTCTGAGATGGACTTAATTTCTCCCTCATAGATGAAACTTAATTTTGCCTGATAAAGAATTCTAGGTTGGGCTTTGTTCTGTTTTAGAAGATTAAGGATAGGCACCCAATCCCTCCTGGCTTGTAAGGTTTCAGATGAGAAGTCTGTTATTAGTCTGATAGGTTTTCGTTTATATGTTAATGGTTGTTTTCGCCTTGCAAAACGGAGTATTGCTTCTTTCACATGTACTTTGGTCAACCTAATGGCCATGTGATGAGGTGATTGCCTTTTCATGTTCAGTCTCCCAGGAGTTCTGTGACCTTCTTGTATTTGAATATCACATTTCTGGCCAGGTCCGGCATATTTTCCTCGAGTATTCCGTGAAATAAGTTTTCCATCCCTTGAGATTGTTCCTCTTCCCCTTTCGGAATCCCAATCACCCTGAGGTTCGGCTTTTTTGCATAATCCCACAGTTCTTGTAAGTTTTCGTCTTGTCTCTTGTTTCTGTGTTACCCTTCTTCCTCTGATTTGTTTAGGGAATAGGCGTAATCTTCAAGCTCTGAGAATCTTTCCTCTGCATGGTCCATCCTGTTCTTGATACTTTCTACTGTATTATGGAGATCCTCGATTGTTTCCTTCATTGCCAGAATTTCTGATTGGTTATTCTGTATAATTTCAATTTCTTTGGAGAATTTTTCATTCATTTTCTGGATTGTTCTTTTGTTTTTTCTATGTTGTGATTCTATTTTCTCATCAATTCCGTTGAGTTTTCTGACAATCCATATTCGAAATTCTTCCTGTGTCAGTTTAATCATATCATGTAAGTTGGTGTCGGTTTATGGAGGTCGAGTATTATCATTTGGAGGTGACTTTTCTCTCTGTTCCCTCATGTTTCCTGTGATCTTCCTTTGGTTCTTTCTCATCTGGGTGTTCTGTCAAGCACCTGAGGTGTTGGGACTGGGTTATGAGCTAAATTCTGGGATTCCTAAGGATTCATGTATGGCAGGGCTGGGAGTTTCTGGTCTGGTCCTGTAACCTCTAAGAGGAGTTTGATTCAGTTGGATAATCTTTGATGTAATGTCTTCACCTATGTCTATTGACATCAATAGGTTTAATCCCCTTGCTTAGAAATTCAGGGGTTAGATAACTCTTGTGAGTGGAAGATCACTCTCAACCCCTAGGTTGAAGAGGAAGACACTATGATAGGGTCTGAGATTACTCTGTCTTTCGTTTCCTGATGCCTCTGAGGGTCCCAAACCAGACAGAGACCTGCCACGCGGCTTATCTCTTGCCGGGATGAAGTCAGTTCCTTTCGCACAAAATCCCGGTGGGCTGGTTGCCTCTAAGGGTATTCTTCAGCCCCATCAAATCTCAGCCCAGACAACAGTTTCCCTCACCCCTCTGTATTTCCTGGGAATGGAGCTTCCCCTTTGGCTGTAGGCACCAGCTAACAGGCCACAGTAAAGGGGTAGAGAGGGTACTCAATTTGATAAGCTGCCCTGATAGGTTGTTAGAGCCGCCTTTCTGTGGCCAGCACCAACAGGAAGGTGGAAGCAAAGCAGAGGTGACAGTCTTGCAACCCAGATTTCGGGTTGAACAGCCTCTTTCTCAACACTGCCCAGAGGGGGAGTTAGACCCTATAGTGTGAAGCACCCAAACCCAAGTCGTAGGAGAGTGTGGGTGTTGGTGTCACCCCAGGTTATATCTGGAAACATAGTCTCCTTCACCACTCCACTTTGCCAAGACCAGCCCTACTCTCTGAACATAGAGCGCAGGTGGCTAGTGCAACGAGAGACTGCCCAAGATCAATCTGGCCATGCAGCCGCGCGAACCACCACTTTCCGACTTCTACACCTTTAAATACAGAATTCGTGATAAACGGCAAGGATGGGAACAGCCTCTTTCTCAGCTCCGCCCCAAGGCAGAGTCAGAACCTTTGGCTCTAAGCACCTGGCCCCAAGTTGCAGGAAAGTGTGGTTGAAAATATCTATTCCAGTTATACCTGGAAAAGCAGCCTCCTTCGCAGCTCCACCTTGCCCAGGTGGGCTCAAACTATTGCTTTTGATGACATAAAAAACACTTAAGCTATATTCATTTTGGGAAGGAGAGGAAATATGGTATATGACAACAACAGTTATAGTAGTTAACATAGAGTGATTACAATATACCATGGCTTCAAGTATATTTATCATATTTTGATCTCATAACAACACTATGAGGAATGTAATATTGTCCCCATCTTACAGATGAGGAGAGGACACTGAGGCTCAGAGAATTTAAGGGACTTGCCAAGGACACACAGCTAGAAAGTGAAAAAACTAGGATTTAAACTAAGGTTTCTGTTGACTTTAAATTTCATGCTCTTATTTGCTGCTGTGCCACTTTCCTCCTCAAGGGCCATTTCTCCCCTTGAAGTGCTCACAACAATGTATCAAAGCCAGCTTTTATACTTTTGAGTATGTATGCCAGAGAGACCCCTTTAAGAGCACAACTGTTTCTATCTCAGAGCAATGTTTCAAGGAATATGCAGCACCATCAAGGCCTGATGCCAAAAACGCAGGTGACCAAAAGTCAGCAACAGCTCAAATTGAACCTTGGTCCCTTAAATCTCACAAAGGAAAAGAGAGTCTTTGTTTGAGTCAAACCTTTTTTTTTCTACATCCATCCATTCCTTCGCTGAGTACCCATCATGTTCCAGGAACTATGGAGGTGCAAAGATGAATAAGGCAGACTCTCTGCCTTTAGATAATGTATAATCTTGTTCCCAGTGGGGCAGTATCACAGGCCCATTTACCTGTGAGGCTTAATTGAGAACAAACTCTAGGTTGAAATATGACCAATGACCAAGGGGCCACAGCAGGAATCTTAGAAAGACAGGAAACAGGTATCCAAGTCCTTCTTTACTATACTTCAAAAGAACAGTAAGTATATGGATCCAATTAACCAAATATAGCACATATTATTGAGCAATGACTATGTACCAGGCTCTGTGTTAGGTGCTGTCACATATCTTACTAGTGCTACTATTATGAAAAATAGCAGCTAACATTTTATTAAATCCTTACTGGTAGTGATAGAAACCTGGCTAATTGCTTTACACACAACATAAGTAATCACAACTACAAATCTATTAACATGGATTAAGGTAGAGGCTTAATATAAAAACAAAATAAAACAAATCCAACAAAGCCTCTAGAATTCTCCATAGATCCTTTATTCACCACTAGGAATTTGATGGTTATCTTAGAGGTTGAATGGTTCGAATATCCAGATATCTATATAAACACTTTCCATTTGCTCCTTTCTCTAGTCCAGCTCAGAGGTTCACAAACTTAAAGAATTGATCTACAGGGTTCTATGCACAGATGCAGTACTCTATTGAAATACAAAAGATTTTCAGGGAGAATTTCAATAATTCATGATTTTTGTCTTATATGCTAATTTTAGTACCTGACTTAAAGGGTACATGAGATAAGAACGCTATAAATAGTATATGCCCAATAAATGATAGATGCTGCCTTAATATACTAAGCTGCACAATAACCCTATCAGGGAAATACTCATTGTACAGGTGAGGAAATGGGGTTTAGAGAGGTTTGGCCTCTATTGCTTCAGTACAACAAAGTTTAAACCAGGTCCAACTGACACTAAAGCCTATGCTTCTTGCATAGCTTTATGAAAGATACTTCCTTTCTGGCAAATGAATTATGTTTGAACTGCCTTAACTAGCAGGCTAGCTCCTTAGGAAAGGGTGATATTGATAGGAGAATCTAAGGACCATTTTCCACAACACCTCATGTGCCTGATGGATCTGAGGTGCAAAAATATTCAGCACTAAGCCAGCCAAGCCAAAGGCAAGCTCAATTTGGATCAAAGAAAAGAATCTAGATGTGAGTACAAAGGGGTGTGAGAGCTGGGGGGAGGGTTAACCAGTAGACTGTCCAGCTTCCAGGAACAGTGCTGAAGCAAGAACTCCAAAGCTGAAAAGAATGTTAGGCTTTGATATGGAAAGCCCCCAACCCTACCCCGACTGACCAAGAGGTAGGGCAACTCTGAGGCAAGTAAAGAGAAAGAAATGGCATTCCTCACAGGGGCAGGTAAAAGGGAGGTTGAGGGAACAGAGTCTGGGAAACCAAATTCTGAACAGTCTGGTGAAAAGGACATTTTTACATTCTTATGTTAAGAGATCAATATCTGACTTGGATGACAAGTGAAAGAAGGTATTGTTAGGAGCCAAAGTCTCATCAAGGTGAGAGACAGGAGGGAACTGGTCCAGGCTATGAGAAGGAGGAGAGGGTGTGGTACATGCAAAAGCAAGGTGAAAATTCCAGTAAGAAAAGAAATGGAAATAAAATAATTTGCACTCAACCATGGGCCAAATAAAGTCATATTTAAGTTATTATTTCATTTAATTCTCCTTACAACAATCCTGCAACCTAAGTGTACTTGCCATTTGACAAGTGAGGAAACTGAGAGTTGCTTATAGGGAGTTGCTTCCCAGAAATTACTCAATGGCACATGGCTAGGAAAGAGAACTTCCAGTCTTTGAACCCAGATATATGTGGGTTCCAAATCTTGTAATCTTTCAAGTCAATGGCTGCTGAACAGAGCCAGCCCTGCATAGCTAAGGAATCAGGCCCCCAACGTTGGCAGAGAAGGTGGCAGCAGCACCTTTTCCTTGGCAGCCAGAGAAAAGCTTCTTTCCTGAAGTAGGGCCAATCAAAATTGGACTTCTAGGCTTTGTCAAATTTTTACTTACTCTGTTCTTTCTGTATATAACTACATATACACACAATATATATAATGTTAATATATGTATATTTAAACCTTTTATTTAGACAATATAATATCTAATAATATTCATAATAATACCAGGTAGTATTTATTGAAAATTACTGTGTGCCAGGCACAGCACTAAGTGCTTAGTGGTTTAGATAATTTCTTCACATCAGAAAATCTACATATAAATAATATTATCTATAATTCACAGATAAAGAATTAGAGAGGCTGAATAACTTGCCCAAGAAATAAATGATAGAATTTCAGTTCAACTCTGTCTGCCTCCAGATCCATACTACACTACCTTCCTACCCTTTGAATATAGGTACCACAGAAAATATAGATTAGCAAAAAGAAAAAAAAAGAATAATCCATAATATCATCAATATATCTTCTTTTCTCTACAGACTTTCAAGCTACATTAGCTGCTGTTTTGATTTGACCTGTTCCTTAATTATCCAACATGTGTCTGACCTCTTTCCCCCCAAAGAGCTGATAATCCCCATGTGTGCAGGAACTAGGCCTTTTTTTTGTGTCTCCTCACTGTTTCACCCCAATGGGTAAATAATACTTGTTGCTGATTTACCAGCATGAGGAAACCCCAAATCAGTGATGACACCAGAATACAGCAGAATTTTTCAAGACAGGACTTCCTGAACCTGAGGGCCCAGTAAGACTTTACTATGTAATCTTGGAGAATGAGAGATGCTTGGGTAATCACTTCAATCCCCCGGCTAAAAACCTGATCCTTTATCAAGCATTAAATCAGCAAGTTGTAAATCAGTACAATTTATTGAGAGTTGTTAAGTCTTTAAGTAAATTATCAGATGTTTGAACATGGATGTATATACAAAGATGTTCTCTATATTATTTATAATAGCCAGCAAATTGGTATTAACTGGTCAGCACCTAAGTGGACACATAGGAATTACATTTATTGGGTATTGGGCAGGTGGGAGGGGGGAGGAGGAAGTGGGTAAATACATATATAATGAGTGAGATGTGCATCGTCTGGGGGATGGTCACGCTTGAAGCTCAGACTTGTGGAGGGAGGGGGGGCAAGGGCATTATTCGAAACCTTAAAATTTGTACCCCCATAATATGCTGAAATAAAAAAAATGGAAAACTAAATGTCCAATTGCATGAAATAAGCAAATTAAACTATAATGTAATCATACCATGGGCTATCATTATGCAGTCATTTAAAATCAGATTTCCAAAAAATTTCTGTTTTTTTCACTTTCACTTTCTTTCTTTTTTTTATTTCAGCATATTATGGGGGTACAAATGTTTAGGTTACATATGTTGCCTTTGCCCCACCCAAGTCAAAAAGTGTCTAATTACAAGGGAAAAGAGCCATAATAAGTTAAGTGGGAAAATTGTAGGGAATGATACAGACAATATGGCCATGTAATATGATCTCAAATATATATTACTTTTATAATCAAAATATCTTGCTTTGTTAATGAGGAAAAAATCGATTTTATAAAAATCAACATGAATAATTGTGACCTTTTTCACAATGTCTTTGCTCCTGCAATTAGCTTTGCCTTTTCTCAGAAATGGTTTAACAGATTGACTGCCACACTAGAAAAATTTTTTTTCCTTGGGACCATGGTGTTTTATTACAAAAATAGAATAAAAACTTCAAAAACAAAATGATACTTTCTAATTTAACACATTAACTGCCATGTGAATTGTATTTAACTCATTCTAGTTTTGGGCCCAGGGCCTTGTGAAACATATGTAACTCACATGTCTCTTCGCCTTGGGAGCAGTGTGAACTATTTTTGAAGCTGCATATAACTCACTCACATAAAACAATAAAAAAAAAACCAAATTTTTCATTAAATTAGAAAGGATCATTTATTTTTGAACTTTTTATTCTATTTTCATAATAAAACACCATGGCCCCAAGGGAAAAAATTTTCTAGTGTGGCAGTCAATGTGTTAATGAAAAATTTGTCATTTTTTATTGTTTTCTCTGTGTGAGTTATATGCAATTAACTTGTCAATATTAATTATAACAATAAGAACATCAACAAGTAAGATTTTCATGAACCAACTGCAGGGTTTAGCCCAAGGGGGCACCCGTCACGTAACATTTATGCTACTGCATGGCCCCTGAGTTGCCTGTGCATCACACGGCTCCCAGGGTAAAGAGATGTGAGAGTTACATATGCTTCACGAGGCCCCAGGCTCAAAACTAGTGTGAGTTAAATACAACTCACATGGCAGTTAATGTGTTAAGTTGCTGCTACACGGTCTCACTTTCATTTGTAAAATGGGGAAGGGGAAGTAACTACTAATCTCCCATAGTTGTTACATTGATGAAATTAGATGAAGGATGTGGAAGTGATTTTTTCAAACATTAGAGTACTATTCACGTCTGAGCTATTGTTGAAGAGATCCTAAGTTTGCTGAATTTTTGGTGGTTTGTAGCAATCAATCTCTCTTGCAGCCAGATCCTCCTGCCCATTTCCACTGTCATAATCACACTCCAGGCCTTTACCCTCTCATTGCCTGAATTTCTACACCAGTCTCCAAGCTGGACCTGCTCCAGTTTCTGATCCCTTCTACCCCTCTATTCACCCTCCACAGCACATCAAGAATCAGCTTTATGACCATATTACTCCTTTGAAAACACTCCCATAGAGTTTTCCAAGTACCCTTCACATATCACACTAATTTCTTAGCCAATTCTTCTATGACATTCTCCCAGTCACCATATAATCAGCTTAAAAGTATTAAGCATGTCTTCCTTTAACTAGAAAGCACTGCATTACACAGCAGACCCTCAGTTCGTGGTATCTGTTGGTAAGTGGCAATGTGATACCTTTCCACTCAAAGTGTAGTCTCTGGATCAGTATCATCAACCTCACCTGGGAGTTTGTTAGAATCTCTGGCTCCACCCAGAACTATTGACTCCACATCTGCATTAAAGAGTATTCCCCAGATGATTTCTATGCACATTAATGCTTGAGAAGCACTGGCATAGAAGGCCCTAAAGTTGGTAGGTGAAGCAAAATGTCCACAGCTTTTTCACAGATTTATTTACTTTTCCCAAGCTGTCCTTATGTCTCTCATGTGTGTTTGAACATGCCCCCCTCGTAGATGGTAAGATTATTAAAAAATATTAACTTATATCTTTCTCTTCCTTTGTCTCAACTCCTACCATCAAAGAGGCACTCAATAAGTGCATATCAACTAAAAATAGGCTTAAAGACCATATTTAAAAGTAACCATGATAAAAATTGTTTATTAATAATACAGCATAATGGTTAAGAACAGGAAATCTGTAGCCTGCCAGCCTAAAATCGAAAATCACTTTCCAACACTTTTTAGCTGTATGACCTTGGGCACTTACTTAACCTATATGTGCCTCAATTTCCTCATCTATGAAAGAGAGATACCAATAATGTCCACCCCAAAAGTTTGTTGTGAGTGTTAAATGAGTGAAGAGATGGAAAACTCTTAGAACATCATCTGGCACAGTTAGCACTATGAGTTTTAGGTATTATGAATGTTTTCTAAAAGATAATTATAATAAGTATTTCAAAACTTTGGCCATTAGTAGTCATAACTACTGAATTATTTCCATGATAGACTGTGTTGAGATTTTAACATGCATAGTCTTACTAAATTCTCACAACTCCTCAGCAAGATTGATAGGAGCCTTATTTTACAGAAGGCAAAGTTTACACAGCTAGGCTTGAATTCAGGTCTGAAGGACATCAGAGCCCATGTTCTTTAATGTTTATTAGCAGGGGGCTTTATAGGCAATAGAGAAAAGAAACACCTGATGGTCTTAAGACATAATGTAGAATGAGGTAAAAGTTGATGGTTTGACTATTTTGGGTGCCCAGATTTTAGAAAAGCAGGATCTAGCTTTGTAAGAGCTCACAAGTTCACTAATACAGATAATTAAAATAGTATTGCAGATATTGAATTTAGTGACTTAAACATGAAGTGAACAATTTGTGGCGAACAAGCCA
This sequence comes from Cheirogaleus medius, assembly GCA_008086735.1. NCBI lineage: Eukaryota > Metazoa > Chordata > Mammalia > Primates > Cheirogaleidae > Cheirogaleus > Cheirogaleus medius. Next base: position 735,373 of record VBSM01001483.1, on the reverse strand, counting down.
AGGGTAATCATCTGGGCCTCTCGGACTTTCTCTACCAGTATTACAGGCCAAGAAATGGTTCATGGAAACTTGTCTGCATCCCCATCTACATAGACTGCCCCTGGACAGGAACTAGGCACAGATATTCCTTTGCTGAAATCAGAGAGTCTGGAATACACAGGAAGAAGGAGAGAGTATCACAATGTGCCTACAACACTCGTCTCTGGGACATTGCTATCTCTGGTTCTTCCTTTTGGCTCTGGGGATTCACCCAGTCACCATCACCACCACCAGTTAAGGCAACTACACACTGCACTTAAGAAAAGTCAGAGGGGTATAATGTTTGAGATTTTAGGGCTAGATCTAGGAAAGTAGTATAATGTCCACTCTCTGCTGAAAAGACTGGAAGGGGAGATGGGGCAAGTGGTGGCCCTTAGGAGTCTCCCAAACTCATAACAAGCAGTGGTGCATCTTGGGGAGAGAAAAGGTCCTGGGGCCAGAGGCACAGCTGAAGCTCCCAGCATGGTGTTTGGCACGTGAGTGAGAACCTCTTTGTATGGCTATTAAGTAATAAATCCCTTGGGTAAGGAAGTACACAAGAGGGTCTTGAGTCAGCCCTACGTATTAAATCAAGGGCAGGGAAACATAAACTGAATTCTCTGTGCACATAGCTGAGAACTTTAGCCACCTAAATGAATGAGATAATTTTTAAAAGCCAACCGAAAAGTAGGCAGAGTTCATGGGACCTAGAATCAGCAGTATGGTATAACAAGCAAAGGGTAAGAAAGTAAGGAAGAAGAAACAAAGATTGCATTACATCCTCAAAGGATGCTGCAGCTGAAAATGAGTCAGTGATGGCAGTGATAAGATCCAAAAGAAAAACTCAAGTTGAAGGAGTTAGAGAAAAAAACAAAATGGTTGAGGTATCTGAAAAGGACATCATAAAAAGTGCTATTAATGAAATCACACAGCATGTAAACACTGCACAAGGTCCCCAGGCTGAGGGAATAAATGGGAACCTGGGTTCCACTTGCCAAGCCTCATGCCCCAACACAAGGCTGAATTCACCTGAAGAAAGAAGAGTCTTTTTGTAATTGGCATAAAAGCACCATATGGGCTAGTAGCAGCCCTGCATTCTGTGTCCTCAGATGATTTCATATTGATAAAAACCAAGACTATAGAGACAAATATTAAACTATTGACCTCACATAGATCCAGATATTTCATCTTTCATCTCTAGCTTGCTTGATCTCTTTTCAAGAATATGTAGCTGGATATTATAAGAGTTTTACTTGATTACCTAAAAACCCAAAACTCCCAACAGAGTTAAGATGGTTAGCTAATCAGAGTTCTCCAGAGAAACAGAACCAATATATTATATAATTATAGAGGAAGATATTTACTATTGAGATTGTCTTACATGATTATAGAGGCTAAAAAGTCTCACCATCTAGCGGATGGGTATATATACACACCTAATGGGTGTGGTGGGCACTGTCTGGGGGATGGACACGCTTGAAGCTCTGACTTGGGTGGGGCAAAGGCAATATATGTAACCTAAATATTTGTACCCCCGTAATATGCTGAAATAAAAAAAGTTTTAAAAGTCCCACCATCTGCCCTTTGTGAGTTAGAGGCCCAGGAAAGCCAGTGATGTGGTTCCAGTCCAAGCCTGTGGGCCTCAGAAGTAGTAGCACCAATGTCCAAGAGCAGGAGATGGATGTCCCAACTCAAAAAGAGAGAGAATTTGCCCTTTTTGCTCTATTTGGGTGAGTGCCCAACAGATCAGATGATGCCTGCCCACATTGGTAAGGGTGATCTTTTTTACTCAGTCTACTGATTCTAAAAACAACCTCACAGACACATCCATAAATAATGTTTGACAGCTCTCTGGATATCCCTTAGCCAAGTCAAGTTGACACATAAAATTTAAACATCATAGCAAACATTCAACATCATTTATTAAGCTCCATATTATACCCATGAAGGGAAAACAAATGTTGGCATCAGAATTTTTAAGTCTGAAAAGGTCCTTAGTGTCTTTAGTTCAAACTTTTCACTTTACAGATGAGAAAAATGAAGCCTAAAGAATAGTAGTAACTTGCCCAAGGTAATAGATCATGGAAGTAACGATCTCAACTGTAGACTGTAGTATATTTTGCTTTACATGAATTAAAAATCTGATGGGGGTAGGGTGGAGTGGGGTAAAGTTTCCTAAAGTCAGAAACCATGTATCTTTTCCATTTTCAATTCTAGGCTTGAAAAGAATTAAATAATCATCTCAAAAATCACTTTGCCAAGCCAGGGAAAAATAGGCAGAAAGAAATAATCTGTGTTTCAGTAATGGGATCTTTATACATAAAAGATGCCCAACTATATTTCCTGAATGCAAATATAGCTTTGGAAAAATATGTTAGGAGACAAACAGGGGCCAATCTTGTGTATATTCAAAAGCACTGGGGGCAATTTAAATAGCCAGGCTACTAGGATTCCCTTTGTCCTCCCACAGTAAAGTCTTGAATAAAACTATGCTTGAGCACAAACCCCCTACCCTTAAATCTATCCCCTCCATCCCTCCAACTACCACAGTTAATTTGAGATCACCTGGGTACATTCTCTTCTCTCTCACAACTATATGAAGTTAAACTGCAAAATTTCCTTCCTTTCACATCTTCTAAGATCTAAGACTAGGATGATAACAGGAGGCTAACATGGAAGGACAGCCTGGCATAGACATCTTATTTCCATTTTTCTAAACCATAATTATTATTTTGCTCCACATTCATCATATAAATGAGCTAAAGCCCACTGTAAGTTAGGGGTGGGCAGGGAAGATTGGGAGGAAGCTCTATAAATATACATATATGTCTAGTGAATGTTCTTTGTTAGAGGAGCAGAGATGGGAATTCAATGGGTGGTTGGTTGGACACTTCCAGGGAAGCTTTTGTGTGACCCTACCTACATATGTATGCATGATAGGAGTCCAAGAGGCCTCCCAGCTACTCCAGATACAGTTTTAGAGGCTTAGCAGGGACAAGTATAAAGTAATTAATGCCTATTTTTAGAATGGAGGCCAGATTCTGCTCCTGTGATATGGGCTCCAAGCTATCAGCTCTAAAAAGGAAAGAGATATGTAAGTCACTGTAGACTGTTTCCTGAAGACACCAACCCAAATTGCTGTTTCAGCCAAAACAAGTATTGGTCTAGTTAGGTTACAAACAGGAAAAAAAAAATCTTGAAAAGATGCTCTCTTCCCTCACTCCCTCACCTCACCCTACCCTCTATTCCTTCTTCATGGTTTGCCTGGGATATTGTGTGCTGGTCTGGTTAGCACATATCTGGGACAATAGCATCAAGCTGGAGATGCTCAAGAAAAAGACTTAAAAATGGTAAATTTACAACAAATAAATGAAGTCCAACCTTACACAATTAGTAAACAGAGAACACATCACCCCATGGTTTAGAACATCTCTCTTTTTTTAGGTTTAGATAAATTCATTGATGATAGACATTAAAAAAGAAATTAATGTCAGGGAGACATCCTTACTATGGAGGAGAGCCCAAAAGATGCATTTAGGAGCTATATATTCTGCTACATCCTCTACTAGGAACATTATCCACATCTCATTTAATCCTCACAATAACCCTATGAGTATATATTATTATGATCCTCATGTTGCTGATAAGAAAACTGAGGTTTAAGAGAAGTTAAATAGTGAAAACAACTTAAGTTTCCATCAACAGATGAATCAATTGAAAAGAAGTAGTGTATACACACACTGTGTACATACAGTGAAATAGTATTCACCCTTGAAAAAAGGAAGGAAATTTCACAATATGTAACAACATTGATGAACCTTCAGGACATTGTTAAGTGAAATAAGTCAGTCACAGAAGGACAAATACTGCATGATTCCACTTATATGAGGTATCTAAAATAGACTCATAGAAGCAAAGAAGAGAATGGTGGCTGTCGGGGCTAGGAGAAGGGGGAAATGGGGAGATGCTAGTCAACAGGTATAACATATCAGTTATGCAAGATGAGTAAGTTTTAGAGATTTGCTACATAACATTGTGCCCATGGTTAACAATACTGACTGTATTGTATACTCAAAAAACTGTTAAATGGGCAGATCTCATGTTAAGTGTTCTTACCACAATGAAAATGAATAAAATAACAAAATAAAATAAGAAGTTACATAATATCCAAGTCACATACTTCTGGTTAATATAGCGTTTGTTTGGATACAGAGTGGAAAGGAAGTGAAATCATCTTCATTTGCTGACGATATGATCAGCTAGGTAGAGAATTTTAAGGAAACTACAAAAAGATTACTAGAACTAATAAGTGAGATTAGTAAGGTTGTAGGACACAAAACCAATGTACATAAATCTATCATATTTCTACATATTGCTATATAGTAGCAATAAACAATCAGAAGGTGAAATTTTAAAATATAAACGATTTATAGTAGCATCAGAAATATGAAAATACTTAGGAATAAATTTGGCAAAGGATGTCCATGACCTATAGAGTGAAACTAAAAAACATAGTTCAGATAAACTAAACAAGACCTAAATAAATGGAGGGATATACCTTGATTCTACATTGGAATAATCAATATGGTTAAGGTGTTAATTCTCCCCCAAATTGATCTATAGATACAACACAATCCCAATCATAATGCCAGGAGTCATTATATATATTTTTTGAGACACGGTCTCACTCTGTTGCCTTTGCTAGAGTGTAGTGGCATCAAGATAGTACATTGTAACTTCAAACTCCTGGGCTCAAGCAATCCTCCTGCCTCAGCCTCCCGAGCAACTGGGACTAAAGGCACATGCCACCATGCCCAGCTAATTTTCTGTTTTATTTTTATTTTTTTGTTTTGGGGGGTCTTTTTAGAGATGAGGTCTTGCTATGATGCTCAGACTGGTCTCGAACTTCTGGCCTCAGTAAATATCCCCCCATCTCAGACTCCCAAGTGCTAGGGTTACAGGTGTGAGCCACCATGCTTGGCCTAGCAGTCATTTTAAATAGAAATTGGGAAGTTGATAATAAAATTTATATGAAAATTCAAACCATGTAGAATAGCCAAAACACCTTTAAAAAAAAGTTGGAGGACTTACACTATTTGATTTCAAAATGTACAATAAAGCTACAATAATAAATACAGTGTGATATTGGCATAGAGATAAATATATAGGTTAACAGTACACAACAATGTCCAAAAATAGACCCAAATGTAGAGAGTAAATTGATTTTTGACAAAGGTACAAAAGCAATTAAATGGGAAAAGGATAATCTTTTAAACAGTGATGGAACAACTGGATGCCCATATGCAACAAGTAATACAGGAATAACTAGATGCCCACATGCAAAAAAAAAAAAAAAAAAAAAAAAAAAAAAAAAACATTCAGCACTTATCTCACACAACATACATTAACCTAAAATGTATCCTATATCAAAGTGCAAGAGCTAAAATTATATGACTTCTAGAAGAAAAATCATAGTTATGTTAGATAAGGCAAAAATTTCTTAAATAGGACATAAAAAGTACAAATAAAAAAAATCATTATACTGGACTTTATCAAAATCCAAAATCACAACCTTTTACTTTTCAAAAGACACTTTTAAGAAATGGAAAGGCAAGACACAGACTGGGAGAAAATATCTGCAAATCTCATATGTCTAACAAAGGACATGGACCTAGAATATATAAAGGACTATTATAATTTTTAGAAACAATAAAAATGGGCACAAAAATTTAAATAGACACTTCACTAAAGATGATATACATATGGAAAATAAGCACATGAAAAGACATTCAACATCATTAGCCATTATAAAAATATATGTTAAAACTACAAAGAAATACAAATACATACCTACTAGAATAGCTAAAAGTAAAAAGACTGACCATAATAAGTGTTGGCGAGGATGTACAGGAATGGAACTCTCTTACACTACTGGTGTAAGATGTTTACAACCACTTTGGAAAATAATTGGCAGCCTTTTAATATGATAAAGATACACCTATCATATAACTCAGCCATTCCACTCATAGATTTAACCAAGAAAAATTCAAGTACGTGTTTACACAAAGATTTATATATGAATCTTCATAGCAGCTTTATTCATAATAGTCAAAATTATTCATAATAGCCAGAAATAATGTAAATGTTCAACAATGGGTAAATGAATAAACAAATTATGATATAACTATGCAATGGAATATTATTCAGCAGTAAAAAGGAACAAACTGTTGATACACGTAACATGGATGTAAATATAATTATGCTGAGTGAAAGAAGGCAACCAAAAAATAAATGCGATGTGATTTTATAGATGATTCTAGAAAATGCAAACTATGACAGTGATAGAAAGCTGATCAGTAGTTAGTTGCCTAATTGTTATGGGGCTGGATTACAAAGGGACACAAGGAAACTTTTGAGTGTTTTGTTTATTATCTTAATTATGGTGAAGATTTGATAGGTATTTATAAAATTCATCAAATTATATATGTATTTATACATGTAAATACATGTATAATTTATTGTATATCAATTATACATCAATAAAAATAAAAAATATAAAATTAAGTCAACTTTGCCTAAATATCATAGTGAATATGCTTGTAAAATAGAACTTATTTCCCAAGCAAATAAAAATCAATATCCTGAGTGGTATCAGCAAGATGGAGAAATAGGAAGGCCTGAACTCTCCCTACCCCGATGAACACACCAATTCAACAAAAAAAGGATGAATTTCCTTTGTGAGAAATACAGAAACTACTTGAGAAGTGCCTGTACTGCTGGTGAGCATGAGACTAGCCACATCAAAGCCAGCAGGGAAATTTGAGATACTCTCTCACCATAATCCCTATATCCTACGCAGAGCCATACAACTGGGAGGAACACCCCCACCACAGATCCCTGCTTCTCCCTAGGAAGAGAAAGAGGTAGGCCACACGTCCAATGTCCCAACTTTTCAAGGGGCTGTCCAGAAGACTGGCTTCTGTCTTGTCTGTCTCAGAGTGTTGAGACCATGAACCATTGAGATCAGAGAGAGTGGTTTAGACTCGCAGTTGCTATAGCCCTCTTCCCAACTCAACAGAGAGCCAGCAGGTAGAAATCTCTAGCTCCCAGATTCTCCCTGGGAAGGGAAGGAGTTAGACCACATATCCAATGCCCCAAATTCTTTGTGGGAGGCCCCAAGGACTGGCTTATGTCTTGTCTATCTTGAAGAGCTGACAGGACCTGGCATACTCTGTCTCAAGACCAGTGTGATCAGAGATGGCAATTTAGGCTGGAGGTTGTCATAGCCCCACCAACAGGATCAGTACAGAGCAAACAAACAGAAAACCCTAAATGCCAACTTCTCTTTGAGGAGGTAAAGAGTTGGACAGAGTGTCTAATGAGTCAACTTCTTCAGAGGCTGCTCAAGGGTCTCTCTTCAGTCATACTCATATAAGAACACTGATGAGGTCCTGCATATGCTTGATGCTTGGAGGCTGCTAAGAAAACAGAAAGCAGGTTGTACTAGCATAAAGGCTCGGCTGATTAATGAGGGTCTTCTCCTGTGTGAGGCTAGTCTATGAAGACTGGGAGAGGTAGCTGTTTGTCTAATGAGCAGATATTAACATAAACAGTCAAAAAATGAAGAAGCAGAGAAATATGTCCCAAACAAAGGAAAAAATAAGTCTCCTGAAGACAATCCTAAAAAAATGGAGATATACGATTTACGTGATAGACTCAAAGTAACTATCATAAAGATGCTCAGTGAGGCCAGGAGAACAATGCATGAACAAAGTGAAAATTTCAACATAGAGATAGACCCCAAAATCTTAGAACTGAAGAATATAATAGCTGAACTGAAAAATTCACAAAAGGGGTTCAACATCAGACTTGATTAAGCAAAAGAAATGATTAGCAAACTCAAAGACGGGTCATTGGAAATTATCCAGTCAGAGAACAAAGACCAAAAAAAAAAAAAAAAACTGAAAAAGAGTGAAAGGCTGAAGAGATTTACAGATGGGACACAATCAAGTAGGACAACATATGCATTATTGGAGTTCTAGAAGGAGAAGAGAAAGATAAATGTTTCTGAAAAGTTTACTCAAAAAAATAATGGCAAAATACTTCCAAAATCTGGGAAAGGAAATGGACATCCAGATCCAGGAGGCTCAATAGATGGCAAATAAGATTAACTGAAAGAAAACCACACCAAGACACATTATAACCAAATTGTCCATAGGCAAAGACAAAGAGAATTTTGAAAGTAGCAAAAGAAAAACAACATGTCATATATGCAACAACCTCCATGAAACTATCAATGGATTTCTCAGCAGAAACTTTGCAGACTGTAAGGAGTTGGATAGCATATTCACATTGCTAAAAGAAAAAAAACGCACCAACCAAGAATACTATAGCTGGCAAAACTATCAAAAATGAAGGAGAGAGAAAGACTTTGTCAGACAAAAAGAAGAAGAAGAAGAAGAAGAAGAAGAAGAAGAAGAAGAAGCAGCAGCAGCAGCAGCAGCAGGAGCAGCAGCAGCTGAGAGAGTTCATCATCAGATCATCAGACTTGTGTTACGAGGAATGTTAAAGTGAGTTGGGTTGAAATGAAAGGACACTAAATAATGATACAAAGTATATGGAAGTATAAAACTCACTGGCAAAGATAAATATGTAAATAAATATAAAATAATGTAATGATGTGATGGTGGTGGGTAAATCACTTTTAATTCTAGTATAAAAGTAAAAATACAAAAGTACTAAAAAACTATAAATATAAAATATGTTATGGATATAAAATATAAAAATTATGTGACATCAATAGCATAAAGGGGGGTGGGAGAGTAAAACTATAGAATTTTTGTATGTGCTCAAAGTTAGGTTGCTATCAGCTTAAAAGAGATTATTATAACTGTTAATATAAGATATTTCATGTAAACCCATGGAAACCACACAGAATGTATTTATAAAAGGTACACAAAGGAAAAAGATAAATAAATTGAAGTGTATCAATACAAAAAAACACATAAAAAACAGGAAAAAAGAACTACAAGACAGAAAATCATACACAAAAATGGCAATACTAAGTCCTTCCCTGTCAATAATTACTGTAAATATAAATGGGTTAATTTCCAAATCAAAACATAGAGAGTGAGTGACTTAATGGTTAAAAAACAAGATCCAACTACATGCTGTCTACAAGAGATTCAATTTAGGTTTAAGGACACACATAGGCTGAAAGTGAGGGGATGGAAAAAGATATTTCACACTAATGACAACCAAAAGAGAGCAGGGGCGGCTATACTTATATCAGACACAACAGACTCTAGGCAAAAAACTGTCACAAGAGACAAAGAAGGACATTATACAATGATAAAAAGGTCAATTCACAGGATAATATATCAATTATAAATATATATGCATATAACATCAGACTACCTAAATATATAAAGCAAACATTGACAGAACTGCATGGAGAAAGAGATAGTGATATTATAATAGTAGGAGACTTCAATAAACTATTTTAAATAATGGATAGAACATCCAGGCAGATGATCAAAAAGGAAACAGTAGACTTGAACAATACAGACCTAATGGACCCCTAACTGATACATAGAGCACTCCACCCAAAGCAGCAGAATACACATTCTTCTCAAGTGCACACAGAACATTCTCCAGGATAGATCACACCTTAGGTCACAAAACAAGTTAAGAAGAAGAAGACTGAAATTATACCAAGTATCTTTTCTGACCACAATGGAATAAAGCTAAAAATCAATAACAGAAGAAAAACTGAAAAAAAATCACAAATATGTGGAAATTAAACAACACATTAGTAAACAACCAGTGGATCAAATAAAAACAAAAATAGAGTTTATAAAATATTTTGAGACAAATGAAAAAGAAAGCAGACATACTAAAATCAATGGGATGCAGCAAAAGCAGTAGGAAGAGGGAATTATTTATAGCGATAAACACTTACATTAACAAAAGAAAAATCTCAAATAAACAACCCAACTTTATACCTCAAGGAACTAGAAAAATAAGAAAAACTAAGCCTAAAGTTACCAGAAGGAAGCAAATAATAAATATTAGAGCAAAAATAGACAGACTAGAGAACAGAAAAACAATAGATAAGATCAACAAAACTAAGAGTTGGTTTTTTGAAAAGATGAACAAAATTGACAAACCTTTAGCTAGGCTAAGAAAAATGAGAAAGGTACAGATACAGAGATATAGACCTTTGGAATAGGATGAAGATACCAGATTTAAAACCATCCTCATATTGTCATCTAATATTTAACAAAGCAGACAAAAGTATACATTGGGGAAAAGAATCTCTATTCAATAAGTGGTGCTGGGAAAACTGGATATCCACATGCAGAAGATTGAAACTGGATCCCCACCTCTCACCTCTCAGAAAAATCAACTCACGTTGGATAACAGACTTAAATCAAAAGTGTGAAACTTTAAAAATTCTGGAAGAAAATGTGGAGAATACTCCTTTAGACATCAGCCTAGGTAAAGAATTTATGAAGACCCCCAAAGCAATCACAGCAGCAACAAAAATAAACAAATGGGACCTGATCAAATTAAAAAGCTTCTGTACAGTTAAGGAAACTGTCCTTAGAGCAAATAGACAACCTACAGAATAGGAGAAAATATTTGCTTTCTGCACATCCAATAAAGGGCTGATAACAAGAATCTATATAGAACTTAAGAAAATCAACAAGAAAAAATCAAACAACCCCATCAAAGGACATGAACAGAAACTTTTCAAAAAAAGACAGACTAATGGCCAGCAACCATATAAAAACGTGCTCAACATCTCTAATCATTAGGGAAATGCAAATCAAACCTACAATGAGATATCACCTAACTCCAGTGAGAATGGCCTCTATCAAAAAGACCCAAAATAACAAATGCTGGCGTGGATGTGGAGAGATTGGAACACTCTTACACTACTGGTAGGACGGCAAATTAGTACAACCCCTGTGGAAAGTAATTTGGAGATAGCTCAAAGAGCTAAAAATAGAAATATCATTTGATCCAGCAATCCCACTACTAGATATCTATCCAGAGGAATAAAAGACAGTCTATAATAAAGACATCTTCACTCAAATGTTTATAGCAGTACAATTCACAATTGCAAAGATGTAGAAACAACCCAAATATCCGTCAATACGTGAGTGGATTAATAAAATGTGGTATATGTATACCATGGAATACTACTCAACTACAAAAAGCAATGGTGATCTATCACCTCTTATATTATCCTGGATAGAGATTGAGCCCATTCTTCAAAGTGAGGTATCACAAGGACGGAAAAACATGCACCACATGTACTCGCCATCAAACTGTTACTAATTGATCAACACTAATGGTGCTCACATGGTAGTAATACTCACTGGGTGCCGGTCAGGTGGAGGGTGGCAGAGTAGGGGGTAGAGGGGTAAACCCACAGCTAATGGCAACAGGGCACACTGTATAGGGGAAGGACACACTTGTAGCCCTGGCTTGAGCAAGGCAAATGCGTTTTATGTAACCAAAATATTTGTACCTCCATAATATCCTGAATTAAATAGATAGATAGATAGATAGAAAAAGTATACAAGTTATACCATGGAAATGCAAAGGATCATAAAAATGCTATAAAGAATTACAATCATGCATCACCTCATGACAGGGATATATTCTGAGAAATGAATCATTAGGCAATTTTGTTGTTTTGCAAACATCATAGAGTATATTTACACAAACCTAGATGGTATAGCCTACTACACTTCTTATCTATATGGTATAGCAGCCTATTACTTCTTGGCTACAAATCTGTAGAACATGTTATTGTACTGAATACTTTAGGAAATTGTGACACAATTTAAGTATTTTGTATCTAAACATATCTAAACATAGAAAAGGTACAGTAAAAATACAGTATTATAATCTTACGAGACCACTGTCATATATGTGGTTTATCATTGACCAAAAAAAAAAAACATCATTATGCAGTGCATAACTGTATACACCACTATATTAGAAAACCCAGAAGAAATGGGTAAATTTTTAGAAACATACAACTGACCAAGACTGAACCATTCAAAAATAGAAAATCTGAACAGATCTGTAACTAGCAAGGAGATTGAATCAGTAAACCAAAAAATCTCCCAATAAAGAAAAACCTAGGACCAGATAGCTTCACTGGTAAATTCTACCAAACATTTAAAGAAGAATTAATGCCAATCCTTCTCAAACTCTTTCAAAACAATTGAAGAGGAAGGAACATTTCCAAACTCAGGAGGCCAGCATTTCCCTGATACTAAAGCCAGACAAGGATATTACAAGAAAAGAGAACTAAAGGCCAATAACCCTAATGGAAAATAGATGCACATATTCTCAAAAAAATATCAGAAACTAAATTCAACAGCACATGAAAAGGATGATACACCATGACCAAGTGGTATTTATTCCAGGTATGCAGATAGTTTAACATATACAAATCAATAAATATGATATACCACATTAACAGAATGAAGGATAAAAAACACATGATCATCTCCATAGATATGACAAAAAAGCATTTGACAAATTCAATAGTGTTTCATAAAAAGGCCTCAACAAACTAAGAATAAAAAGAAATTATCTCAACAAAATAAAGGCCATATAAGAAACTCTATATCTAACATCATAATCAATAGTGAAAACCTGAAAGCTTTTTCTCTAAAATTAGGAAAAAGACAAAGATACCCACTCTCACCACTTTTATTCAACATCGTACAGGAAGTCCTACCCAGCATAATTAGGCAAGAAAAAGAAAGAAAAGACATCCAAATAGGAAAGGAACAAGTAAAATTATCTCTGCTTGCTGATGATATGATCTTATACATAGAAAATCCTAAACACTCCACAACAAAACCTGTTAAAACTAATAAATAAACAAATTTAGCAGTATTGCAGATACAAAACCAACATGCAAAAACCAGTGTGTTTCTATTCACTAACAGTGAACTACCTGAAAAGGAAATTAAGAAAACAATCCCATTTATGATAGCATCAAAAAAGAATAAATACTCAGAAATAAATATAACTAAGGAAGTGAAATACTTGTACACTGAAAACTATAAAGCATTGATGAAAGAAATTAAAGAAGATACAAAGACATCCCATATTAGTGGATGGAAGACTTAATATTGTTAAAATGTCCAAACTATCCAAAGTGATCTACAGATTCAATGAAATCCCTATCAAAATAATAATAGCTAGAAGGATATTGAATGCTCTCAATACAAAGAAATGATAAATGTTTGAGATGATAGATAAGCTAATTACCCTGATCTGATCACCATATCCCCCATACATATGTACAATTATTACATGTGAATTAATAAAAAGTAAAAATTTAAAAATCCTAAAGGCATTTTTTTATGGAAATAGAAAAAACTCTAAAATTCATAAGGAATCAAAAAGGAACTCAAATAGTCAAAACTACCTTAAGAAAATAAAAAAATGAGTCATCATACTCCATGATTTCTAATTATATTGGAAAGCTATAGTAATAAAAACAGTATGTCACTGGCATAAAGACAGATATATAAACCAAGGGGACAACATAGACAGCCCAGAAATAAACCCACCTAAGTGTGGTTAAATGGTCTTCAACAAGGGTACCAAGACTACACAATGAGGAAAAAATAATCTTTTCAAGAATGGTATGGAAAAACTGGACATCCACATGCAAAAGAATGAATATGGATCCCTTTCTTACATAATACACAAAATTCATAAGATTTGAAACTGTAAAACTCCTAGATGAAAACATAGGGGGAAAGCTTCTTGACATTTGTCTTGGCAATGATTTCTTGGATATGCCTCTGAAAGTTCAGGCAACAAAAGCAAAAATAAACAGGTAGGACTACATCAAATTAAAAAACTTCCGCACAACAAAGTAATCAGTTAACAGAGAGAAAAGGCAGCCTATGGAATGGGCGAAAATATTTGCAAAACATTTATCTGACAAGCGGTTAGTATCCAAACTATATAAGGAACTTGTACATTTCAGTAGCAAAAAAGCAAATAACTCAATTGAAAAATTGGTAAAGGACCTAAATAGACATTTTCCCCAAAATAAACAGCCAACAGGCATATGAAAAGATGCTCAACATCATGAATCATCAGGGAAATGCAAATCAAAACCACAATGGGATATTATTTCACACCTGTTAGGATGGCCATTATAAAAATAAATGTAATAAGTGTTGGGGAGAGGATGTGGAGAAATTGGAACCCTTGTACATTGTTGATGGGAGTATAAAATGGTGCAGCTACCATGGAAAACAGTCTGGAGGTTTCTTAAAAAATTAACACTAAAATTACATATGATCCAACAATCCCGTTTCTGGGTATTTATCTTGAACTCCTGGCCTCAAGTGATCCTCCTGTCTGATCCTTCCAAAGTGCTAGGATTACAGGCATGAGCCACCATGCCCAGCCTTGAATATTTATCTAAAAGAATTGAAATTAGGACCTGGAAGAGACATTTGCACTCCCATGTTCATTGGAGCATTATTTATAATTACCAAGGTATAAAAACAACCCAAATGCCCATCAGTGGATAAATGGATAAATAAAATGTGGTATAACACACAATGTAATATTATTTAGGAGAAAATCTTGCAATATGCAGCAACATAGAGGAATCTGGAGGACATTATGCTAAATGAAATAAGGCAGTAACAGAAGGACAAATACTGCATGATTCCACCTACTTGAAATATCTAAAATAGCCAAACTAATAGAAGCAGAGAGTAGAATGGTGGTTGCCAGGGGATGAGGGGAGAGGCAAAGGGATAGTTGCTGTTCAACAGGTATAAAGTTTCAGTTATGCAAGATAAGTTCTAGAGATCTGTTGTATAACATCATACCTATTGTTAAGAATGCAGAATTGTGCACTTAAAATTTTGTTAAAAGTGTAAATCTCATGTTAAATGTTCTCACTACAATAAAAAGTAAGTTAGATGAATTTAAAATTTTAATAAGACATGAATATACTTTCTGAATTCTAAAATAAAAAAGTAAAGATTGGAAAAAAATCAGTATCCTTAATTTGTAGTCAAACTTTACCCAGTTGGCACAATCCATTCTGGAACAGGAGACTATCTAATGACTCCCAGACCTTTCTAATCACAAAGATTTTATTAAAAACAATGAGAGGTCATGAAGGCTGCACAATAATGTATATTGCAGTAACTAGTATCACCCTTCTGTAAAACAGATTTCAGGTGTTAGCTGAAAGAATAGAAAGAAGGTTTACTAACTTTGGCTTTCTTGGATGATGAAATTAAGGCAAGGCTACCTGTTCCTAAGTTTTTCAATAGTTAAAAACTAATCTTGGGGCTTTTTTATTCATTTAAGAAGTCATAACCATTATGTAAGAGAGTAGAAGAAGAAAAAATAAGATGTGTGGTTCCCATATGGTTCTGGAATAATCACAAGCAGTCTATGACTCTCTTAAAGAATCTGATGAAATATGTGAAGGGAGAAGAAAAGGGGGCCCTGTGAAAGTTGTACTGGTGGGGTGGGGGTTGACAAAGATATTATGGGGCCAGAGAGAGAAATCAAGAGCACATTTTTATTTTTCAAAACCAAGTTAGACACCCTGAGGTAGGTGGGTTATACCATGTAACATAACAGCCAATCCATCAAGAGAAAAAATTTTAAGTACTCACTAGTGATTTATAGTTAATGCTTGGTGAACTGGAACACAGCAACTGGAACTATTTAATTTTTTCTGACTTCTGAAATGTAATTAAATTGGTACACACAGGGAATTCACAACAGTATCATGATCCTTTAGAGAACGATGTGTTACCCATTGAATTAGCCTGTCTGTCTCAGTAGTAAATCATGTTCTTGTCTAACTTGCTAGATAAGCATATCTTACTCAGTCAGAGAGCCTGGCAAACTTAAGATAGAAATCATTTACAAAATACCCAATGGGAAACCACAATCACTACAAAATGAAGGGAGGAAATACAGAGAGAAGAGAAAAAAGAAGAGGAGAGGAGAGGAGAGGAGAGGAGAGGAGAGGAGAGGAGAGGAGAAGAGAAGAGAAGAGAAGAGAAGAGAAGAGAAGAGAAGAGAAGAGAAGAGAAGAGAAGAGAAGAGAAGAGAAGAGAAGGAAGAGGTGGGGGAGGAAGAAGTTCTGTAGGATGCGGCATATAATTCTTTTATTTTTTATTTTATTTATATATTTATTCATTTATTTATTTTTTATTATGGGGGTACAAGTATTGTTGGGGATACATTTATTACCCCTCCCCCACCCCGCCTTGCCAGAGCTTCAAGCGTGTCCAACCCTCAGGTGGTGTGCACCTCACGAATTATGTCCATATACACCTTTCCCCTCCTCCCCCCCCCCACCAGTCCACCACCCGATAAGTTGTTGGGTTTTTTTGACATTTTAGTTACATTGTATATCTTTGCCTCTCCCTAAGGAGGGTTAGAGGTAATCCCTTCGCCCAGACAATGTACGTCACATCCCTAAGATGTGGGTCTCCCCCACCCCAATCCTTGGTGTACATTACAACTATTTGAGAATCATAGTTTAACTCAGACAGTACCAATTTGATGGTGAGTAGATGTGTAGCCCATTTTGGGCGATCTTGTGTCATCTCACTTTGCATAACGGGCTTAAGTTTTATCCAGGACAGCATAAATGGTGCTAGCTCGCTGTCGTTTCGTAGAATTGAGTAATATTCCATTGTGAGCATATACCAAATTTTAATTATCCATTCCTGGATTGACGGGCACTGGGCTTGTTTCCAAGACCTTGCAATAGTGAATTGTGCTGCAGTAAACATTCGGGTGCATATGTCTTTATAATACAATGACTTATGCTCCTTTGGGTAGATGCCCAACAATGCTATTGCCGGGTCGAATGGTATTTCTATTTCTATCTGTTTGAGGTATCTCCAAATTCTTTTCCACAAAGGTTGCCCTAATTTGCTGTCCCACCAGCAGTGTAAGAGTGTACCTATCTCTCCACATCCTCGCCAGCATTTGTTGTTTTGGGATTTCTTGATACAGGCCATTCTCGCAGGGGTTAGGTGGTATCTCATTGTGGTTTTGATTTGCATTTCTCTGATGATTAGAGATGTTGAGCATTTTTTTATATGTTTGCAGGCCATTATTCTGTCTTCTTTGGAGAAGTTTCTGTTCATTTCCATTGCTCATTTCTTGATGGGGTTGTTTGATTTTTCTTGTTAATTCTTTTAAGTTCTAGATATATTCTTGTTATTAGGCCTTTGTCAGAAGTGTAGAGGGCAAATATTTTCTCCCACTCTGTGGGTTGTCTATTTTCTGTAATGATAGTTTCCTTAGCTGTGCAGAAACTTTTTAATTTGATCAGATCCCATTTGTTTATTTTTGATGTGGCAGTGATTGCCTTGGGGGTCTTCCTCAGAAATTCTTTGCCTAGACAAATATCTGATAGGGTTTTCCCAATATCTTCTAGGATTCTTAAGGTTTCATGCCTTAGGTTTAAGTCTGTTATCCATCTTGAGTGAATTTTTATGAGAGGTGAGATGTGGGGATCCTGATTCGCTCTTCTGCATGTAGCTAAAATCAATATACTCAAATCAGAATCATTCATATATGCCAAGAACGATCAAGCAGAAAGTCAAATAAAAATGCAATATCCTCCACTATAGCCTCAAAGAAAATTAAATATCTAGGAGTATACTTAACAAAAGATATGAAAGATTTATACAAGGAGAACTATGAAACACTAAAAAATGAAATTGCAGATGATTTAAACAGATGGAAAAATCTACCTTGTCCATGGATTTGTAGAATCAATATTGTTAAAATGTCAATATTACCTAAGGTGATCTACAGAATCAATGCAATCCCCATCAAATTACCACCAGCATTCTTTACAGATCTAGAAAAAATAATTCTTCGCTTCGTATGGAACCAGAAGAAACCACGAATAGCCAAAGCAATCTTAAGTAAAAAGAACAAACTGGGAGGCATCAGTCTTCCAGACTTCAAGCTGTGCTATAAAGCAATAATAGTTAAATCAGCCTGGTATTGTCACAAGAACAGAAGCATCGATATCTGGATTAGAGCTGAGATACCAGACATGAAACCAACAGTATATGGCAACCTAATTTATTTATTTATTTATTTATTTATTTATT